>JAQQPU010002002.1:32663-43667 GCA_029168905.1 Artemia sp. Kazakhstan ARC1039 | reverse complement strand
TAAATGGTTACCATTGAGGCCTAAGCGTTTTAACTTGAGAACAACTCAATCACATCAATTACATAATATTTTCTGAGACAAACCGATGAAGAAGTTTAAATAGTTACCATTAAGGCCTTAGCGTTTAATCTTACCTGTAATTTCTGATTTCGTCGCGTCTTCTCCGCAATAATTTCTGTCAATTCACTAACCTGCTTCTGTAGTTTTTCAACATCATGGACTCGATCTATTAAAAAATAGGGGTAAAAACAAACATGCAGTAATAAAAAAAAACAGCTACAATGAGAGATAGTAGTGCGACAAATTACAGATATCAAGACTGATAAGATAGCTCACAAGATAATGCATTATCGTCCATCAGAAGCAGAGACATTAGATAGGAAAACTTCAAGACTAGTTAAAGCAAGAAAAATACCCACCGGGAATAGCTAAAAGAGAATCATGTTTAATCTACCATCGTTTGGTCTACTACTTCTCTTAGCTTAAGAGAAGGTATAAAAAAAAAATCTTTAAGATGAAAAAACTAAATTTTCAGGACTAGCGGCATATTACCAGATGATGGTGCTGTGAAACCTGGTATTTAAAAAAGCTCAAGATACATGAATTTCGTAACTCATTATTCACTTTTCAAATTTCTTTTCAACATGGAAGGCCCAGAACTACCCATTTCTAAAAGGAACTATCTATTTGAAAAATCTGAATTCTACATTTAGAATAATCCTTTTTCACATGCTAATACTCAAGACTCAAGATTTTATGAACAAAATTAATTTGAGGAAAAAAATATTATCGAAATAATGGGTCGAAGGCCAGTGAAAAAAAAAACTTTCAACAGACTTAAGAGGCCAGCAAAAGAGATTTCTTAACATTGAATCTATTCGCATGATTTCAAATCATCCTGTAAAAATATAACTAATGACATTAGTATACTATAGGCTCTAAGAAGCTGCCTTCATCCCCTCTTCAAACCTCAAAAATTGACAATACATATCTCAAAATAAATTGAAATTAGTTAAAGAAGATTTTGCTCTGTCCTGAAAGACACATTACCGGTTTTTGCCCTTCCTTCCTAAGTAGCATGCTAGCTAGGCCTGCCGTAAAACTAAAGTCGTCAGTATTCAGGTTGGGCCTCCTTCGATCTAAAGTCGGGGCTGCAAATTACTACTTTCGGTACCCAATAAATTTAAAGGTACGTAAGAGTCGGGAATGTGGGCCATTGCAAAGAGTACCGGTGGATTACTCCTTGCTAAGACCATTATACCAGGAAAACATGAGGAATAACATAGATGGTCCGTAAGTCAATTACGAGCAAAGAAAATAATAATCTTCTTGTATTAAATAAAACTCAATCAGAGTTTCTCAAAGGGTTTGACGCTTGGGAGCGGTAAATTAGATATAAGGCTTTTTCAGATACAGGTGACGGAAAAAATTTCACAGCTTATCTTAGCAGTAATTCAACATCTTTGAAATATCTGGAAAAAGAGATTTTAGGTTTTTCGACATATTTTCTCAAATTTCTGTACCTTAAAAGAAGCCATTCGCTCTTTGAACCTACTTCCTTTGAAGTCAAAGGAACTTTTATTGACGTTCCTTATGTTAAGAAACAAAACGTTTCTTGACACAGGGAGACCTTTCTCCTTGAACTCCAGGTTTTAAAGGTGTACTGTTAAAGATTTATGTTCTTCCCTGTGTCAATCAAACAGTTAGTAAGTTTCAAACAGTCTGTCTAAATCAACTGTAAGTAAGGAGCGACTTGGCCCAATAGTAACCGAAACTCTAGACACGGAATTTTGATTACAATTGATACATTAAATGAATTGGCTTTTTATGATGATTCCAAATATGTAAAATTTACCAAGTTTAATGTTACCCATCAAAAGCTATGAGCCTGAGAAAATTAGCCTGATTTTAAAAAAAGAGGAGACACATTCCCAAAAAGTTCAGTGATCTTAATGAAAATCACACCATCAGATTCAGCAGATGAGGAGCTTTCAAGCTCCTATCTACAAAAATATACAATTTTGTCTTTTTTGCAAGAAGAAAGATCACGGACGTTTATTTGTTTGTTTTTTTTTGTTTTGTTTTTTTTTTTTTTCAGGGGTAATCATGTCGAACCACCGTTGGTAGAAGATCGGGAAAGGGCTAATTCGAACAGAAATCAAAAGTTTTAGTGCTCTTTTTAGGTGACCAAAAAGACTGAAGGGTAGCTAGACTCCCTCCCATCCCCCCTTTTGAAATAGCCATTTGATTCAGCATAGTTGAAAGGTCCAATAGCTCTGGCTCTGGGCGTGACATGACCTCCCAGAGCCTCTGGAGAAAGGGCTGTAAGTTATTCCATTTTGCCTGTCCTTTACATACAGTATTTTTTATTGGAAAATATACACAACTTATTTTTTTAGGGAGGGGGGGGGGGGGTTCAAAGGATAGAATTTCTGTGGGGAGAAAAGCTTCGGGGGTGGTAATATTCCACGTTAAATTTCATACGGGGAAGGGGAGGAAATTTACTGGTATGATTTCTAAAACAGTCAGAAATTAAATAAAAAGCAATTTTTTTTCAACTGAAAGTAAGGAGCAACATGAAAACTTAAAACAAACCTGAAATTATTCTGTATATTAGGGGACTACCCCCTCTTCAGCCCTCGCTCTTTATGCTAAAGTTTGAATTTTTGTCACAATTCTTTAAGAAACACTGCTAAAACACAGGGGCCATTAAATTTGAATGAGAAGAATTTTAAAAGAACTATACGACTTTAGCGTAAAGAGCGAGGGTCGAGGAAGGGGAATCCCCCTAATATACGGAATAATTTCTGTTTGTGTCAGGTTTTCATGTGTTTCCTTAATTTCAGTGAAAAAAATTCGATTTTTTATTATTAACTTTCCCAAACAAGAGCCGGCGAGGTGCCACATCGAGATTCCTATTGCATCTTCTAGAAATCCAACGTAATCGATTTTATATTTCAGGATTTTTATAACTTCTTACAGCCTCAACTAATCAACGTTCTTCACAGCAATAATATACATACACCCCCCCCCCCCAGAAAAAATGCCAGCAAGGAAACCCTATGCACCCCCTCCCAAAAAGCAAAAAGTTCACAGAAGAAAAGCAAAACGGCAATTCTTTTCCTGGGCTTTCGTAAGGTTACACACCAGCTGGCAGCGTGCTACATGCACGTTATTCAAAACTTTTATTTTTACTTGAAATCAATCTAGTTTAAGGAGGCCCTAGACGGTCAATCATTTTGATCAAAAGCTTCCGTCAATCGATTGATTCAAGCATAATTGACCGTCTAGGAACCTGTTTGACGCTTCAGTCAAGCCTTAACGGTGATTGATAGAAATTTTGAATGACTCAATCATTTTTATCAAAAGCAGTGTGTTAGATTAGCTTTGGTCAAGATTAAAGGGTCGATTGAAGGTTGACTTAAGCACAGGTCAATCGATTGACGGAAACTTTTGACCGAAATGATTGACCGTCTAGGGCGTCCTTTAGAACTTACCCAAATGTATTTTATATTTCAGAAACCGATAATACTAACTTTTGCATATGGCAAACAAACTTGTTTGTTTTCCAGTCAAGTTACGGGCAGATAATTTTACCTGCAAAAAGCGTTTTGGACACACATAAGCAACGTCGTTGTTATTCGTTATCTTGTCAGCAACGTTATTTGCGTCATTTGTTTTCCAGTCAAGTTATGAAATGTTAATTTTACCTGCAAAAAGCGTTTTAGACGCACACAAGCAACGCTATCATCGTTATTCTTTATCACTTAACAACGTTATTTGCTTCGTTTGTTATCCAGTCAAGTTGTGGGCTATTAATTTTACCTGCAAAAAGCGTTTTGGACACACATAAGCAACGTTATCATCGTTATTCTTTATCACGTTAGCAACGTTATTTGCTTCGTTTGTTATCCAGTCAAGTTGTGGGCTGTTAGTTTTACCTGAAAAAAGCGTTTTGTTTTAATAGACACTAAATAATATAGAAGAGTGATTGCCAGACAGCAGTTACACAGTCACCATGAAGCTGGGAAGATTGATGGGTTCTCCCAGGAAGCATAAATAATAGAAAAAAAAAGCGCATAGATCTATTAATCAATGCTGTCTGTCGTCTATTACGTATAGATCTTGATCTATGAATCAATGCTGTCTGTTGTCTATTACAAGGTAGAATGTTTATGCATTCGAGCCATGTAATTGCAGTTCCATGTTGGAAACTTATCTCCTCCATAATAGCCTTCGTAAGCATCCATATACGTTTGAGATTCAACAGCGAAGGTAATTCAACTCATCATAAATCACTCAAGCTACTTGAACTTAAATTTAATTTAACTCATCTTGAACTTAATTCAAGTTTAACTTAAGCGTACTTAATACATAGTTAATGTAGAAAACAGTAAGTCCTTAGGTGACGACATGAAGCTGCAACAAAAATGTACAATATGTACATTATATATATATTATACGTACAATATGTAACGGTTTGAATTGCTTACTTTCAAGTTGTGATTTAAGTCCGTTAAGTTCCCGATCCCGTTTTTCTAGTATATCTTGGTAACCCTTTTCTAGGATTTCGTTGTTCTCTGTCAGTGCTTGTATGGAAGCTTGATTAAACAGGAGGTCTTGACATTTCTAAAAAGGGAAAAGGTTGATAAAATCTCTAGGAGCAGATAACAATCTGAGATCACAATTAGGAGACAGGGCTTCATTGTCCTAAAGAATTCAAAAATGAAAAAAAAAAACATACTCCAAATAAGACGACTGAAGCAGGGTCTTTTTCAGTCTTTTCTCCCCCCCCCCCCCCTGCCCCATAGAAAACATATTTGCTACTACTTCCTTTAAAGTAATGTATAAAAGCAAACAGCATTCACGGTTGCAGCAGCAGATGCAACCAAATAAAAAACTAACAACGGCCCATACTAACAGATATTATCAGCTGCTATGGGACTCTCCTCCATAGACAGAGGTATGGAGTTAGAGTCTTTCTGTAGTACCGATTCTTATCTTAGGAGCCATCCTTAGCAGAATGGATGCAGGTTCAAGTCCTGGGGTTGCTAAAAATTGCCAAGTCCTGGCTTGGGGTGGGTGTCAGTGGCGTGACTATGCAAGCTCAGCTGCCTTGGGGGTGGAGGCAATTTGTCTTTGAGGCCTGAGCCTTCATCCAGTTGGGTCGGCCCCGCCACAGACTAATTAATCAATCAAATTAACAGATATCATAAACCTTATTTCCAAAGAAACTAACTAGTAAAAAAGATTTTTAACTAATTCGGAAATGGTAACTATTATATGAGTTTAATAAAAGATTAAATTTCCATTAAAAAGACGAATTTTTGAAACTAAAACAAGCTTGCAACTCCAAAAACATAACATCGAAATCAACATAAAAAGTGCACCATCACCAACGTCAAAAACCCTTAAAAGGAGGTTTAAAGTTGCTGATCTTGTTCAAAAAGGGAATCGCTTCTTTTTACATGGATAGCTATAATGTCTCCTTGTTCCTTGTACATGCTAGCAGGTGACCGGAAGATTAAGTAGAGATGTTTAATAGCTCATCTTAAAGATAATGCTTGGACGAAAGGGGGTATGACACCAAAAACTGTACTTTATGGTGTTGTTCATAGTCTAGAAGGCTAGAAAACATGAAGTCACCATTAAAATAACCTTCACTGAAAACCTTTGATAGGTTTTCAGCTTTGATAGCTTATCTTACAAGAGCACCTTCAATTCAAATTCAACTGGATAGTAATTAGTATGTAGAGAATTGTTTCTAGAATTTAAAGGAAGAGCCAAAGGTCCCTCAAATACTACATTCAATCGAAATGAAAAATCGGAATGATGTGAAATTTCCATCGTTGGTTTCAGTCTCCAATATTTAAAAACAAGACAAATTAAATTTTTGAATGGGTAGCAGTGAAGCCTTTTTATTTTTGTCTTTTTTTCGCAGGATTGACTATTTTGAACCATGGATGATCGTATCAAACCAATGGTCACATATATTTTAAAGAGAGCTCATTTGAACGTATTTGAAAATATATACTACCATTTCTGAGTAGTGAAACAAATCTCACCGCTACTAAGTGTGGCTTTCCGGGATTTTTTTCCCGTAAAAAATCAATTATGGCTAAAATAGTGCTAAAAGGTGACAATGCTGAGATAGCAAACCAATTTGTAAAAAAAAAAAAAAATGAATTTAAGGTTTACAGTCCCCCGGCGTGAAAGCCAAGGATACATGCATTTAAGTGAGGTTAGCACGACTGCTGTGTCTGCGTTTTTTGTTTTTTTTTTTGTTTTTTTTTCTTATTCTTTTCCCTAATGGTGATCATATCAAACCAGAGGCAATGGATAATCACAAAAGAACTTGAAAAAAAAACAATTGTTTCATAACTCAACATATACAGCAAAATATCACGAATCTGTTTATTTGATGTTTTACAGATATATGTTGCTTCTTGCTCACAATTTTCACTTGTATTTAGTTCCTTAATAGGGAATTTGTCATGCCATTTAACAGGGGTCACCGCCCCGAAAGAAAGCAAACACTTATAAAATAGGTACCAGTGCTGCCCCCCCCCCCCCAGGAAAAATACTGTCAGGTACTTAATTAATATTAAAAGAGATTGTTGACATTTTTTGAGATCAGACAGCAATATCACTCATAGGTTTCATTTAAGGGAGGGGGGGTCATGCTCTAAAACCCTTAAAAAACTTCATAGAAAAATATTGGCTGCGGTCTCCTGCTGATTAATATTAAATTGTACTAAGGGTCACTTAATAAAGAACGGTGTGTCCTCTACACGTTTTTTCTTATTTTTTTTTCTTACAACCGCTTCATGCAGAATGGTCTTCTTATAAACTAAGGAGAGGCCAGATTCGATTCAAAATTGGAAATTTTTGTTTTATTTTTAAGAGCTAAAAGTTAAAAAAGGAACACAATGCCAATGAATAGAACTTTTAGGATGGCCGATCAATCTCTAAACAGTTGCAAGAAAAGTTGATGAAATACCTGAAATGCGGTACGTCATAGTTGAATTGAATAATAGACCTGCAGCATTGAGCAAAAACTCAGACTCAGGTATGTGCCCGAGAATTTGTTTTGTAAGGACGGTATATTAAAAAAAAATGCCAGAAAGAGGCGAAAATATGAGATATTATACTAAAATTAAAACCTCAAGATTTTTTTGGGGAGGTGGGTACCCAAAAAGCCCCTAACCTATATGTGTGTCCATCTATTCCATACTAATACAACAGACAACTCATTACCACACGAAGTCAACTGATTCGTTGACCAGCTGGATGTCTCTATGCAAACTCCTTCACCGCACAGTGTTCATAGCTTCATCCTTTGTTCCTTACACGACATTCATACTTTTTACAAATATGCTTTTGACTTCTTTCAAGCCCGTTCGAAGACGTACTGCTTTCTGTTCGGCATCATCTAGATTTCCAAAAAGCATGGTATTTGGCAACCCATCACCCTTTCCACTATACCCCTAAACAAAACTTTTTGTTCAGCTAATGACGCAGTCGTTCAAAAGAGTGCCTAAATCTCGAGATTCTTTCTCTAGGAACCATCCACTCTACCTTCCTCAGCTTATCAAGACACCCACATTTTAGAGCCACAATCAATCACTGTTTTTACTGTTGCTTCCGATGCTTGGCTTCTAAGATTTATTTTTCTATTCTTCAAAGACTTTTTTTATGAAGTTTCTAAGCTGCATTCACCCTCGTTGCAAATGCTATACGATATTTGATGCCATACATTCGTTCAATGTTCTCGGTGCCTAACACTAACATCATTTCTTCATCTTGATTATTCCTCATCTGAGAAAATTAGTCTTTTGTCACTAATTTTTAAATACTCTCACCAACTGAATCCTCAAAACCTTCGAAAACAGATTCATTACTTACCTAAGACACTCAAATCGTCTGCATAATCTTGCTCTAAGAGAGTTTAGCTGTCCAGCTAAGACTGAGTTTTCCCCCAGTATTTGCTTAGAACAAAATCCATGAAAGAATCCACATAAAAGGATTATTTAGTGATAGTCAAGAAACATACGAGAACCGTGAATCTTCAACGTATATTATGAGAGCAAAAAGTAAAGAGCATTTTCTTAGTGACTAATTTTCATTTTATTAGCTTTTTTAGATAGTCCTACCCAAAGTAAAATACCAAGCTATCCCACTGGTAAATCATCTGGAAGAAAATTTATTCGTTAATATATTGTTTTCAAGTTATAGACAGTTTAGAATTATGAGGTCTTAGCAAAATATCTCAAAGAAGCTATGAGTTTTTTAAGAGTCGTCTTAATCAAAATCAGAAATATTGAAACTTTCATTCCTTTTTGAAATTTATGCACCAATATTGCACCAAAATTAAAGTTTTTATTGAAACGCTACGTTTATACTGAATACATATTCACCCCCTGTTTGGCAACTGAACAGGAATTTTTGCAAGTCCCTTCCGAAACCGCATCTAGAAATTCTTTCTTGGGCCTCCCAGGGGCGCCCCTGGGAGGACGAACTCCAGTTGGGAGCCCCTGTTCATCTTTAACTTATTATAAATGGCTTGGATTTGAAACTTAAGGGAGTAAAGTGCCAAATAGAAGCTTACTTGGTAAGTCCAAAAGCTAATTCCCCTTTGAGCAATTTCAAGGATCGTCTCGGGTTTCAAACCAGCAACAATCATCTGAAAAAAAATGTACAATCACGGTACAATTCAAGTCAATCTAAACAAAGTCATAATTATATCCAAAATAAAAAAAAACTGTCCTGAGGAAAAAAATCAATAAACTCAACGAAAAGAAGAAAATTAAAAAGTTGATCTCTCACTAGTTTTTATTTTAAAATTTGTAATTTATAATATTTATATCCTGAAACAACATTCCCGAAGTCTTGCAACTACAGAGATTACACCACTTCTCCTTCATACAATATTCCTCCTAAAAATGAAGACTTTTTCGACCACGACAGTAACAAGGGAACAATCAAAACGAGGATTTCGGCTATATAACTTATCAACATCATCAGTGAAATAAATAAAAGAATAGATTACCGTTTTAAATATAAATCACACTTATAAATCCTAGGACCAAATTAAAAGGGCTATTTAAAGCTGTAATTCTTCCTTGATCAGATAATTTCTACAGGGAAGGATTAGGCGGGGGAGGGGTTTTCGTCAAAATACGCAAGTGTGCATTAAGACAATTATTACTATTTATTGAGGTAGGGGTCATTCAGAATATCTCGAAAAGGAAAGGGGTTGTATGACTATAGTTTATTACTTTTTATTGAACTTTAGTTATTGACTCACGAAAACCATTCCACATAATTATGCTCACAGTATCTAATTGTGAACTTAGATTTGTTGATCTCTTCCAATGTCTTCCAAAAAAATGCCACCAAATTTTTCTTCTTTTTCAAAAAATTAAATATAGCATAAAATACAGATAAAGGATATACCATAAAAAAAAAGTTTCATATACCTTCAAAATACAAATATAAAAATATATTTACTACAGCGTCCCGCAGCGTTATTCTGCAGCGTCCTTCGATTCCCACGTTTTCGGATTTTCCTCATTACTTTTGTCACTTAATTTTTAAGACAAGGGAGAGTAAAAGAGAGAGCTAGAGACAGAGAAAAGAGAGAAAGGGAAAGATAAAACATATTTTTCCGACATCCTCTGTAAAAAAAAATACAAAAAAAAATAAAAATAATAACTAACTAAAGCTATACTTTCCCTATAATCTGCATATCTTGCCCTAATCCCGTATTTTAGAAAAGAAAATACCCCTTCAAATAAATTATTTTCATATTTAGTATTTAAACACACCAGTCACTTTCTTTTAATTGACTTATTTGTACGCCTTATAAAAATCCAGCTTTAACCTAGTTTGAGCTTTCGGGAAAAAACTTGCAGAAAAATTTAATAGACAAACAAGTGAAAAGAAAAAACAACTGAATTGGGGTGTGTAGCAATTGCTTAAGAGAAAAACAAAGAGAGAGAGAGGGGGGAGGAGAGAGAGGGAGAGAAAGAGGGAGCGAGAGAGAGAGGGGGAGAGAGAGAGAGACCAGTGGGATATACAAAATAAACTAATTTAGGGTACGCAGCAGTAGCTTACCGACTTGAACTCATCTGAAGGGTCAAGATCAAGATTCAAAGCTTCAAATTGTTTCCTGAGCAGTGTATCACAAGCTGGACACGATGTTGGGATTTTATTCAGCGCCTTTGACCCACAACTATGACAAAATACGTGGCTACAAGCAGTGGCCCAAGCGCGGCCACTTATTGACTTTCGACATTCCTTGTTGTTACAAAAAAATCCTCCTGAGTCCATTTTAGCAAAAAACTTCCTTGGTTAGCGCTAATAGCTAAGTAGATAAGTTTCTTGAAATTTGCGACCAAATTAATTGAAACCTATTTGTTGGTGGGACCTGCAATAATATAAAAATATTTAAATATTATATATATATATGTATATATATACTACTGCTTTTACTAACAACTCACTGCAGCACCGAGGCACTTGAAGTCCCCTGGGACCTCCAGTTGAATGGAAGGTTTGCGCAATCCTGGGTCATCTTGATCACAACAAGGTTTTTTACACTTGGCAATACTCTTCTATCAACAAGAGTCGAAATCCTAAACAGAGAATCAAAAGCCCATTTCATCTGATTCAATGTATATTCATGCCTATAAATTTTATGCTACTACAGAGAGTCAACCCATAACAGATAACTTAGCTAGGAAGAGGTTTTTCAGTCCAAAAAAGCCCACAAAAACAGACCAAGCCCAGAAGAATTATCCATTAATCAGAACCAAGGGCAAATACTGAGTCGTTTGCTAGGCTATAATTTTTTCGAGCGCCGAACCTCCTGTTCACCCTGCAGCGCTGTTAGCAGTCACAGTTTTGGTTAGGAAAACTCGCGAAAGGCCTACCCTAACAGCCACTATGAGGCCACGCAAGAACAATTTCCCAGTCAGGGATAGGGACGGAGAAAGGGACATG
>JAQQPU010002002.1:0-18136 GCA_029168905.1 Artemia sp. Kazakhstan ARC1039 | reverse complement strand
ATATCCATATGGATATCTAAGTGACCAGGGAAACCAGCTTTGTCTTTGTATAAAAACTTTCTAAGCACATTAGCCTAGAGGTAGGTTCCCTGTTAGTTACATTCTGTCCAAGAATAGGCAGGTGGCCAACTACTGGGTGTCTTACCCTAATTGGTGAATATCTTGATTAATGGAGTATTCAGACAGCTAGGAATCACTTAGGCTATCTCTAGAATCAAAATTTCATCCTGAATCCAAATCTGAAATTTGTTCCCATTGCAAATTCAATTTTAGCCAAATCTAGCTTAACTTGGGTAAGCAGGTATTGACAAGATTTATGCAATGGAAACAACCAGGATGAAGTTATTGCTAACAAAAAATACTATTATCCATCTTGCTAGGTTTTCATGCTATAATCTTTATTTACTTATTCAACTAGATGGATATTCTGCGAACTTAATTAAAAAAAGAAATAGATTTTTTTTTTTTTTTTTTTCTTACTTCCTGACTTTAGACTTCGGAATTATCTAGCATGTTCATATTTTAAATATTTCCTTCTCAATGCCATCTAAAATAAGAAATGCTTAGATGACGTAACTGATAACAAGCTCATAAATTATGCTGGCCTCAAGAGTTTCGCTCAGACTGCTCCATTTTTTCAATTATATGGATAGATCTTTATTGTTTAAAAAAAGTCACACATCCATAATAATAAATATAATAGCAACTATTAATTTACAAAAGAACAATTCAGCTACGTGTAACGAGTTGTGATTAAGTACATTAACCAGGAAAAAAAACAGGGGAGAAACAAAACATGAAACAAATACATCCAATAAACGTTTTTAACTTAATACACTCACGTCACCAACCTAAAGAATCCCCCCCCCCGACAAGAAAGCAAGCTAAGTAGGGGAATCAAATAAACACCAGACCCAATCCGAGGACATCAACTCCAAGGAAAACCGGGGAAAACTTATTTATTAACAAGAAATTCTCCAATAAACTTGTTGAAGATACCAAACGAGTGGCAGCTCTACACAGACTCTGGGAGAGTGTTCAAGATCATGTTATAAGCTATAAAGGGTTTAAGCCAGACAGTTTTGAAGGAGTGTAAGGTTTTCTATAAGTTATCAGAAGTGTGGAGGCAATAAGTCAATTTCTCGGAAATAAAAGATATATTACTACATAGGGCAGCAAGAAGCTGGCCATGCAACCTTAAAAAATTGAAAGAAGCACAAAACAGATAATAAAAAAAAACCAAGTCATGCAAGGCTTCAAGTAGGGAACAATTAGTGTCTTGTAAAAGAGCCCTTGCTTTATCATATAGTTTTGAAAATGGCTTCAGTACCAAGGGAGAAGTTGACATCCAAATAATATAACAGTATGAAACATGAAGCTGAAATAGGCTGTGAAATAGGATTCTAAGAATTGACGCTGGAAATTTTTCATTTTAATGAAGTCAATATAATGATTGAAGTTGGATTTTCGTCAGGCACGATGCCTAGGAATCGAACGCATCAATTCCTAGGTCTACTAAGGGAGCCCCTTGATATGCGTATCTCATTTAAACCAGAACAAGCCCTTGAAACTCTTGAGAAAATAAGAAAACATGACTATATTCCTAGAACATTAAATGTGACAAGACCAATCCAAGCAGCTAAAGCAAAGAGCATTGAAAAAGTATTTGAAGTATTGATAAATGAAAATGAAGAACAAAAAATATATGGCTAGAATCCTTACGAAAACGACAATTAAAACGAGTCAAAAACGAAAGTGAAGAACAAAGAAATAACCGGGTAATAGATAAGCGGCAGCGAAAATTGCAACGACTCAAAAACAAAAATGAAGAGCAAAAAAATGTACGGTTATGAAATAAGCAGCCAGTGAGAATTACAATAGGGCAAAACGAAAGCGAGAGACAAAAAATGCGGTTACAAGACATGCGACAACGAGGATCAGAACAAATCAAAAATGAAAGTGAAAAGAAGTAAATATGTGTTTAAACGATTTGTGATAGTGAGAACAAAGAAAACGTATTTAGAAGATAAGCAGAAGTGAGAATTACAAGCGGCAGGGAGAATCAGAATTGTAATAAATGAAAGCGAAGAACAAAAATAGCGTGATTAATCGACACGCGAAAGCAAGCTTCATAACAAGTGAAAAATGAAAGTGAAGAAAAAAGAATTGTGCTGTTAGAAGACAAGTCAAAGTGAGCAACAGAACAAGTCCAAAATGAAAGTGAAGAAGAAAAAAATATTACGCTAGAAGAACAACACCGTTGTAATCTTCGACGTCAACAAACGGTGATGCAAAACCCACTAGCGGTGGATCCAGGATTGGCCAAGGCGGGGAAGGGCTAGGCGTTTCGGGGGGGGATGGGTTCTGAAAGCAAAGGGGGCTATGGAATTCCCCCCTCCCGTTAAGGTGGGGGGTCCGGGCCCCCCCCCCCCCAAAAAAAAAAATCAAAATTTAAGTGTAAAATGACACATTTTTTGGCCGTTTTTAATTCTTTATTAACCAGAGTTTAGAGGCAAAAAAAATATGGTTTGACTCAAGAATATTGACTTAAAAAATAAGAATATTTTAAAGCCATTAGAATTTTTTTGCATTAACATATCATATCTGCCCGTTTGACCATAAGAATTTGAACGTTGCAAGCTATTACCTTTTTATTTCAAGTACGGAAATGCTTTTAGTACCGCACTCATTTTACTATTTTTCAAATGATTGAGTTTTAAAATAAGCCTGTATGTATATTTTTAGTTATTCTACTTTATAATAAGTTTCTATAATGCATTAATGCATTACCTATTATTCAAATTTTTAGCTGGTTTACTCTTATCCTGAATTTAAAGGGTAACAGTTCAAACAAAGAAGTAAATTGACTTTTTCAAAGGACAGAATAATGTAAAAAAAAGTATTCAAACGAAACTTTAATGATAGGTTTTTATTCTTCTCAGTGAAGAAAAACTCCGCTTGGTCGAGGCAGTTGTGACCGATAACATAGCGAATATATGTAACAAAATTGCTACGTTTGGAAAGAAATCTCTGTCACACTTTGACAAAGCAATTTCACAACTTTGTGGAAGATTCTTGGGGATTGCCGATTTTCAATGATGAAGCAGAAATGTCCTCATAGTAGATACTGGCAGCTTAAACAAAGACTAACGTAACGCCACTGACGTAAAAAAAGAGCCCTAAAATCACAGAATCGTGCCAACAATCATCACAGACAAATTAGAACCTAGATAATATAGGACCTATTCAACAATTAAATGCCGCTTTTTAATTTTACTCGCATAAAAATTAATTTTATAATCTTAAATTGTAAATGTTTTGGACATTGCTTAAAGTAAAAATCATTCATTAAAATTATTTACCTTTGATGTCAAAGATTTGAACAGAAGCACTCGTTGATGGTTCATCCGTTTTTGCCTCAACACTAATCATAACATCTTTGTCACATTCTTTATATTTTTGTCATTTATTAACATGAGAAAAATATCTAGTCAACTTTTTCATCGTTCAAAACTCACGACTGCATGATCACCGACTGAGCGAGCACTGAACACCGAATGAAGCACTAGCACACTAGCGTTGCCACTAGAGGAGTGTGAGGTGCAGGTGAATGACCTTGGCTAGCTAGAGAGTCAATGACCTTGGTCGGGCACGTGGATTCCTCTTATTTTCGGCAACCGAACAAAACAAATTACCCCTTTTATCTAGTGCAAATTGAATACCCAAGGGGGGGGGGGGCTATAGCCCCGTCCTAGCCCCTCTCTGGATCCACCACTGGTTTGGCCTGTTATGGGACGCCACTTGCTCTCTAAAGAGCTCACAAACAAACACAAAACTTGAACTCATGTTTCTCTTTAGCTGCATTCAACGCAAGCGATGATGGAACCGTCAATAGTCGTAATGTTTTCAGATTCAAAGCAAAGTAGCTAATCACAAAATCAATATACCACATCCATCACAGACCCCTAAATGTGATTTTGAACCACCTTCATATGGCCAAAGGTACTTTTTGGACATCAGTAAAGCTGTTAAAGAACCCCTTGCACATCCACTAAAAAAAAAGCCAAAGGTGTCTTAAAAAAAACCTTTAGAATTAAGAAAATTAAGAAGTCGAGAAAGCATAGCTTTTTCAAAAATTTTACTAAAACACTGATAAGAGAGATACAGGATGATAACATGCTGGATCATTCCGTAAACCACCTTTAAAAAATAATAACACGAGGACGCTTTAAATCACTTTAGAAGACACCATTTTCAAAAGAAATATTGAAATGTTTCGTACGAGCAGAAACAATAACAGGAAGCATGAACTTGGCAACCTTTGTAGAAACACAGCCTGGGCCAGAAGATGAAGAACCTTTCTAACCATTGCAAATTATGGCTATTTCAACTTCAGAGCAAGCCTCCAAAGCCACTGATTTAAGACAAGACAAGGTGGTCCAAGATAAGACCTAAAATCATTTAGAAACGAAGAAAGACTTGAAGAAGAGGCTGTAGTTTTCCTGACATTGACAAAGTAAGAAGTAAGTACATCTTGAACTTTAAGCTCACTTCTACGATTTTACTATTAACCAAAACACTTGAAGGGACAGAAGGGGGCCGATAAAATGGCCTTAAAACAGAATTGATTGCTTGCCATGTTTTCCTAATGTCTTTACCGAACGCAGATAATCTACTACAGCAAAATGATGATTTGGCCCTCCGGCAAAGCGAATCCTAAACACTTCTATAAGCTTTGAAAAGTTCAAGTCGAGAATTGCGGCGAGATTGCTTAGAGGATCTGTAAGCCTTCCAAAGATTATTTTTCTTCTTCCATTTTTTAACATTCGTCTAGACAACCGAACAGTTGTAATTTTTGAACTTACGTTTGTATTCAATATCTATAGAGTGTCACATATGTGGAATAAGGTTTTTTCCCACTATCCAAACAAAAAACTCTTAGCTAGCATTTCTTCAACGATTCCATTTCCGACGTTCAAACAAAGTGCTGGCTAACAAGGTTGGAAATTTCTGCGACAACTCGAATCCATGTTGTAGAATTTAAAGCGTGATATTAAAAAATTATCTTATGCATCAATCATAACATTAAAGACTATTCAGGACTGCTAATATTTCTTATTATTACAGTTGCACAAATTAGAGATAAAATCTCATCCAACAAATTGTAAAGAAACTTTTTGGGATAATTGTGACCAGTGGCGGATCCAGAGGGGGAACGATGGGGTGATCGCCCCCTCCCCCCTAGACGGGCAGTAATTTTTTGTTTTACTGCACTTACGGAAGTCTGCATTAACGCATATTCTAACTACTGCAACTAGACTCTAAAACCATTTTTACATTATGTTCAATCAAGTATAGACAATCGAGGCGTGCGTCCTGAAAATCTGATCATTTGCCCCTCTTCTGTCTGGGTTGGGTTGACGATGTATCCCTATCTTTGAATTTTTCTTCTATTCTCGTGATAATTTCGTAGGCTTATTCTTGGGACAATTCACTTGCGGCTGAATGAGATGTTGCCTTACGATGTAAATTCTCTAGTTGCAAAAATTACGTTACTATTATAGTAAACGCCGTTATTGTAAACAGTAGCTGCGTTCGTTTTCGTCGTTCTATGGAAATCCAATCCTCGGTTTTACAATTAAGCCGTTCGTTTTCGCCGTTCTTTGAAATGTTTCGCTTATAAGCCGTTCTTTGAAATGCGGTTCTTCGTTCTTAGTAGGTCGTTCTTAGAACGACGAACTGAGCCTCATACTCCGTTTAACAACTTCTGTTTTACTTTTGAGCGCCAAGTTTTAAAATAAAAAACCATGACAGAAAACGAGTTTTATTGATTTATTTAATTTCGTAGATTTTGTTGATGGGATCTTTCATCTAAAAAAATGGTAGTGATTTGTTTTTTGTATATGTGGCACAGTTTTTAAATCTTCAGCAAGTTCTGGAAGCATTTTTGGCATAAATTGCTTTCCAAGCTTTCAAAAAATTCCTTAGAGGTCATTTGGAAACATTTTGGGAGGAATTCCTAGATATCTTAGATTGCGACTAATACTAAGAAATTCCAGCTAACCTCAGGCTTCAATATCCTTAGGAATATGTTCAATTGTTCAAACGTCTTAAGCTTAAAATTACTTTTCCTATCTCTAAGCCACCATTAGCAAGCGCCAAACATATCTGTGAGCTTCCTGATATAAAAACATCTTCTGCCACAGCTTCCAGTAGGAGCTCATTGTCAGAGTCACTTTCCTCTAGTAACTGTATTGCTTGTTTTGCTACATTCATAAGTATATTTTCCATTTTTGTTGTGCTGGTTGATTGGAATTTTATCTTTGGCTTTGAAATTTTATCTGGCTAAGGAAAGCTCTTATAAGCCATTTTTTCAGTTAAAACAACGTTCTTAGAACGACGAAATAAAACGCAATTTAAGAGTAAAACCAAGAACATCTTCTTAGAACTAAGAACAACGAACGGCGAAAACGAACGCAGCTACCGCTTATAAATATTCAAAATGTGGATGAATATGTAAACATGTAGATCAGCTTTTGAAGAGTGTCCTCCTCAAAACATATTTTCTATCTGGAAATCAACTACGCTAAACAAAATGGCTATCTCAAAATTTTGATCGGATGTGTTTGGAGGAATGATAGGCGTGGGGGGGCTAGTTGCCCTCCAATCATTTTCGACTATTAAAAAGGGTAATAGCCCTTCGAATTTCCTTGCCCTGACCCTTGCCCTGAGGGTTGTGGGGGAGTGTCCTCCTAAAAAACATATTTTCTATCTGGAAATCAACTACGCTGAACCAAATGGCTATCTCAAAATTTTGATTGGATGTGTTTGGGGGAATGATGGGCGTGGGGTGGGGCTAGTTGCGAAAGTGATTGGTGCCCTCCAATCACTTTCGACTATTAAAAAGGGCACTAGCCACTCGAATTTCCAATCGAATGAGCCCTTTTCGAATTTTCTACGACAACTCCTTCGATACGAAGTGCCCGGGTATGGAGAAAAAAAAAACACATTGTGGCCACATCGTTCTTTACTTAGGCAGCGCTAGCGCGCTGCCTATGATTAATGTCGGGAAAACACGGACGAAAGACGCTTGACAGCTTTGTCATTTCAAAGTCTCGCAGAAACGGATAGTGTAACTATAACTGCAAGTAGTTCTTCAGCTAGTTCTGTTGGAAATGGCGAACATGGACAAATTCCAGACACTTTGCACTCTTCTGTCAACCCCGTAAGCGTTCAGAGCGATCATCCAACAACACCCCCACCCCCAACCCTGTTTCCGGAAAAATATATTGGGATCCACATCGGTGCAATACATGCCATTGACGAACTTCTGGAGAGGCCATGGAAATTGCCGACTGGATACTAAATGCCACATTCTGTTCATTTAAAGCGGGGGAAAGATGTAAAAAGGTACTTGAACGATTCATATTTGCAGATTTTCTACTGCCTTGTATATTCTGCTACCCAGAAAGGCCTTTTATTGCAAATACTGCCCTATTTTTGTAACTGGGACTAGCGGGGGTTCAAACAGACAGGTTGCCCTACAAAAGCTGGTCACAAAACCTGTCACAAAATTTGCTTAGTTACTGGGAAGAGATGGAGACCTGACAGTACATGCTACTTCCCAGTACCATCGTGACGCAGTAGAATCTGGAAAGGCGTTTCTAAGAGCCTACCATTCTCCGCACGAATCTGTAAACAGATTCGTGTGACAGAATCTGCACGAATCTGTCAAACGAATTCGTTTAATTCGCGGATTAAACAAAAAATCCGCGTTAACGAACAGCGAATGAAGCAAGTAACAGAAAGCAGAGAGAGGCTTAAGCCAATTCTGGAATTAATAATATGTCTAGGAAGGCAGAATATTCCACTGAGGGGCCATCGGGATGATGGTAGTTTAAAATTGGATGACATGCCACTTTCCAACGAAGGAAACTTCTGAGAACTACTACGTTATCGTGTTGAAAGTGGTGACAGTAAATTAAAGGAACAACTGAAAGCATCGGAAAAAAATGCTACCTATATCAGCAAAACAACTCAAAACCAGTTGAGGGATAACCGGGAAAGAACCTTCAAACCGGTGACACGTCCCGGTGCACCGGGATGGATGGCTACCCTAAACTAACAGCACCTGGGGCTTTATTATTTTTTGATCATTTTAGTGTCGTCCTGTCTCTTCCTAGAAAAATAAATCTTCTTTTACTTCCAAAATTTCACTAACTTTTCTCTTCTTTTCTATATGATTGCCTGTAATTTTGTCATGGGCTAGCAAATTCTCAAAATGTTCTGCTTACTCTCTTCAAACCGTTCCTGTTTTTAACTGGCCAAGTCCGGATTGACTATTTTCTTTCAATTTTTCAACGTGCCAATACAAATTCTACTATTGTGCTGTCTCGCTGTATCCTCCTGATCTTTAGCAGTTTTATCCATGGCCTTCACTTCACACTTCCTTTATTCGTATTTCAATACTTTCTCTACTTTCCTTACATTTCCCTCATTTTCATATGAGCCATCACTTAATTAATTTTTGCAGAATAAGTCCTGTAAAATTCCTAGTGTCTACAGGACTTAAGGCATATTTCATTAATATTCCTAGCTGCGTTTCTAACATTACTTCCTAAGACACCATATGCTACTTCACTTTCATTTTCCTAGAATTACTCAATCCATCTTCTGCATTATCAAATTTTGGGCTCTGCAGCTTAATATGCAACTGTTCCTAAGAAGTTTCTCATCCTTAAGTCTATAAATGTCAAAGCTTCCCGGAAGGTTCAGGTTCGTTTTATTTACAAACTAAATACAACTACAATAAGGGTATACCCGGCTGAGAGTCTTTCTCGTATTACCAGGCAACGAATAAAAGAAACAAAATAAAATATAACAAGATAGTCAACTTCCCTAAATTTCTGCCTAAGATTTATTCTAGAAACTACTGGACAACAAGTAAGAGATACAACTACCCATTACTTACCTTAAATCGCGCTTGCCAGCGATAAGACAAAATTTTTTGCCAGCGATCATGCATCCACCAGCTTAACGATGGCAGTGCAATGCGTCATCTGTGGCGTCCCAGGAAGTGCACCATGGTTTGTTCAGCCCCTCCCTATCCACCAACCACTTGAATTAACGAGAAAATACAAAGCACAAAGAGAGGAAAAAAAAATATATATTATTCAGGGCTATAGCCTATCTAGGGCTATTGGGGAGGTGCATTGTTAGGGAAAAGTAGTAAATATTGTGTTAACAAAGAATATCAATTGGATGTTCATATGCTCCTTCTCCTTTTTTCATAGCATTTTTTATTCAGAAGAGCTACTCTCTTGCACTGTTAAACTACCAGGGTTTTTATATTAATTTGGGTGAGATCAGGACAACTTTTAATGAGTAATAAACACACAGAATAACGTATATCAACAAAACCGGCAAATTTAGTATTTATTTCAGGGCTTGCCCCATTAAGGAGGGCTGGGACAATCTACAAGGGTGGCAATTATTTCATTAATTACTATAATGAAATAATTGACTGGATATATTTAGGGTAATGATTGGTGTGGGGAGGGGTAGCTGCCCTCCAATCACTTTGACTCTTAAGAAAAGAACTAGTACTTCTGATTACCAATCCAATAAGCCCCATCCGAAGCTTATACGACCACCCTTTTTATAAAAACCTTATATGTCCCCAAGCAACAACTTACAACCCTTGCCTTGAGGGCTGTGGGGGGTTGTTATCCTCAAGGACATAATTTCCAGACCTTTCAACTACGCTGAACAACATGGCTATCTCAAAAACTTGACTGGATATGTTTGGAGAAATGATGGGCGTGGGAAGGGTTTGGTTGCCCTCCAATAACTTTCAACTATTAAAAAGAGCACTAGTCCATTCAATTTCCAATCGAATGAGCCCTTTTCAGAGCTTCTACGACAACTCCTTCCATATGAAGTACCTTGGTCTAAAAAATGACAACAACAACAACAAAATAATACATTGTACCCACATCGCTGTTTACTTTGGCAGCGCTATTACGCTGCCTATGAGGATCTCCCCCTACAAGCATTCTCTGGAAGTTCCATTTTATTACCGAAATCAATTCTTGAGATAAGCTATTTTGACAATTTGCATGCACATAGCGTCTCTTAATTTTGTTCGAAATTCCCCCAATACTGTAAATTGAGTATTCTGGTAGTATTAGTGGTGGTAGTTGTAGTAGTATTGGTAGCATGCAAATATTGCCTGTTTGATCATATCCCTTATCATTTCCTGAATCTCCCAAATTAATATACTGAGTTATTCCCATGTTACATCCTTTTGACAATCCTTATACACATAATGTGTTTTGATTTAGTTCAACATTCTCTGAAAGACTCGTCTGAATACCGTTCATATTCTTGGAAAGTAAAGCTCAAACACGCATATTTTCTCACTAACATATACTATGTGTAAACAATGAACGAGTTGCCTAGCTTATAGCCCTTATCCTGAGGACTTTGGGGAGGTTGACATCCCCAAAGACACAATTACTGGACCTTTCAACAAGGCTGAACAGAATAGATCTCTTTGATCGGATATGTTTTGGGAACTGATAGGTTTGGGGGGGGGGCGGCTGATCAACCTCCATTCATTTTTGACTCTTAAAAAGGGCACTAAAACTTTCGACTTCTATACAAATGAGCTCCATCCGATCCAAAGATTATACGACCGCCCGTTCCATAAAAAACCTTATATGCCCGGGGGCACAACTTACAACACTTGCCCATGGGCTCTGGGGGATTGTGTCCACCCTATGGACACTGTTATATTATTTTTTTACCATTGGTAGCAAAACGGCTATCTCACAATTTTAATTGAATACGGGAAAAGAGGATATCAGGGAGGGGGTGCTAGTTGCTCTCCATCATGTTTGACTCTTAAAAGGGAACTAGGACTATACAATTCCAATCAAATGAGCCTCTTCTAAAGTTCACACAACCACCCCTTCCATAAAAAACCTTATATGCCCCTGGGGCATAACTTACAACACTTACCCCCAGACCCCAGGGGACTCGGTCTACCTCAAAGGCCTTATTATTTGAACTTTTAATTATTTTTGAACAAATGGTTATCTCAAAATTTTTATCGGATGCATTTATGGAAAATACGACGTGGAGGGGTGGCCGCCCTCCGATCTCTTTGACTCATAAAAAGGGCACTAAAAAACCTGATTTCCAATCAAATTAGCCCATTCCAGAGTTTTTACGACCACCCTTTCCATAATAACCTTATATGTCCTCGGAGCATAACTTACAACCTTTGCACTGAGGGCTAATGGGGGGAGGGGTCATCCTCAGACGTAATTTCAAGACCTTTCAAATACGCTGAATAAAATGGATCTATCAAAATTTTGATTAGATGTGTTTTGGGAATTGATGGGTGAGACAATTTCTAATCGAATGAGCTTTTTCGAAGTTTCTGAGACAACAAATGGCCATCTCAAAATTTCTATCAGATGCATTTCGGGAAAATCCGAAGCTTGGGGGGGGGGGGTATCAACCTTTCTGAATCTAAAAAATGGCACTAGAACTTCTAATTACCAATCCAATGAGCCCATTCCAAGTTTATACGATCACCTTTCTATATAAACATTATATGCCCCTAGGGCATAATTTACAACCCTTTCCCTGAGAGCTTTGGTGGGGTTGCCATCCTCAAAGACATAATTTCCGGACTTTTAAACTACGTTGGACAAAATGGATATCTTAAAATTTTAATTGGATGTTTGGGGAAATGGTGGGCGTGGGAGGGGGTTAGTGGCCCTCCAATCACTTTCGACTATTAAAAGAGCACTAGCCCTTAAATGAGCCCTTTTTGAAGTTTCAACGACAACTCCTTCTATACGAAGTGCTATGGTCTAAAAAAATAAAAAAAAATAATACATTGTGCCCTGCCCACATCACTCTTTACTTAGACATCGGTATTGCGCTGCCTATGATTACCTGTAACTTTATTATGGGCTAGCACATTTTCAAAATGTACGGCTTACTCTCTTCAACCCGTTCCTGTTTCATAGGCAGCGCAATCACGCTGCCTAAGTAAAGAACGATGTCGGCACAATGTATTATGATTTTTTTTATTCTTCTTCCATACCAGGGCACTTCGTATCGAAGGAGTTGTCGTAGAAACTTCGAAAAGGGCTCATTCGATTGGAAATTGGAATGGCCAGTGCCCTTTTTAATAGTCGAAAAGGATTGGAAGGCAGCTAACGCCACTTCCACGCCCACCATTTCCCCAAAAACATCCAATCAAAATTTTGAGATAGCCATTTTGTTCAGCGTAGTTGATTTCCAAATAAAAAGTATGTTCTTGAGGAGGACACTCCCCCACAACCCTCAGGGCACGGGTTTTAATTTATGCCCTGGGGGCATATAAGAACGATTTTGGCACAATGTATTATTTATTTTTCCTTTAGACCAGCGCACTTCGTATCGAAGTTGTCGTAGAAACTTTGAAAAGGGCTCATTCAATTGCAAATTGGAGTGGCTTGTGCCCTTTTTAATAGTCGAAAGTGATCAGAAGGCAACTAACACCCCTTCCACGCCTACCATTTCCGGAAACACATCCAATCAATATTTTTAGATAGCCATTTTGTTCAACGTAGTTGAAAGTTCTGAAAATTAGGTCTTTGAGGATGACAACCCCCCCCCCCCACATTCCTCAGGGCAAGGGTTGTAACTTAGGCCCTGGGGGCATATAAGGTTTTTATAGAACGCGTTGTCGTAGAAACTTCAAAAAAGGGCTCATTCGATTGGAAATTGAAATGGCTAGTGCCCTTTTTGATAGTCGAAAGTGATTGGAAGGCAACGAACACCCCTTTTCCGCTCACCATTTCCCCAAACACATCCAATCAAAATTTTGAGATAGCCATTTTGTTCAACGTAGTTGAAAGTTCTGGAAATTATACCTTTGAGCAGGACACACCCCCAGAGTCTTCAGGGCAAGGGTTATAAGTTATGCCCTGGGGGCATATAAAGTTTTTATTGAAATCTTTATCGTAAAAACTTGAAAAAGGGGTCATTCGATTGGAAATTCAAAGGGCTAGTGCCCTTTTTAATAGTCGAAAGTGACTTTAGGGCAACTAACCCCCTCTCATGCCCACCATTTTCCCAAACACATCCAATCAAAATTTTGAGATATCCATTTTGTTCAACGTAGTTTAAAGTTCTGGAAATTAGGTCTTTGAGGATGATAACCGCCTCAGAGCCCTCAGGGCAAGGGTTGTCAGTTATGCCCTGGGGGCGTATAAGGTTTATGTAAAAAGTTGTTGTAGAAATTTCAAAAAGGGCTCATTTGATTGGAAATTGAAATTGCCCTTTTTAATAGTCGAAAGTGAGTGGAGAGTAATTAACCCCCTCTCACGCCCACCATGTCGTAAAAAATTCAAAAGGGGCTCATTCAATTGGAAATTGAAAGAACTAGTGCCATTTTTAATAGTCGAAAGTGATTGGAAGGTAACTAACCCCCCTGTCACTTCCACTATTCCTCCGAATACATCCAACCAAAATTTTCAGATAGCCATTTTGTTCAACGTAGTAGAAAGGTCTAGAAATTATGTAGAAAGTTGTTGTAAAAATTTCAAAAAGGGCTCATTTGATTGGAATTTGAAATTACCCTTTTTAATAGTCAAAAGTGAGTGGAGAGTAATTAACCCCCCTCTCACGCCCACCTTTTCCCCAAAAACATTCAATCAAAGTTTAGAGATAGCCATTTTGTTCAACGAAGTTGAAAGTTCTGGAAATCATGTATTCAAGGATGACAACCCCCCCCCCCAGAGCCCCCAGGGCAAAGGTTTTAAGTTATGCCCTGGGGGCATATAAGGTTTTTATAGATAGAGTTGTCGTAAAAACTTCAAAAGGGCCTCATTCAATTGGAAATTGAGAGGGCTAGTGCCCTTTTTAATAGTCGAAAGTGATTGGAGGGTAACTAACCCCCCTCTCACACTCACTATTCCTCCGAACACATCCAATCAAAATTTTCAGATGGCCATTTTGCTCAACGTAGAAGAAAATTCTGGAAATTAGGTCTAAGAGGATGACAACCCCCCCAGCCATCAGGGCAAGGGTTGTAAGTTATGCCCTGGGGGCATATAAGGTTTTTATTGAAAGCGTTGTCGTAGTAACTTCAAAATGGCTCATTTGATTGGAAATTGAAAGGGATAGTGCCCTTTTTAATAGTTCAAAGTGATTAGAGAGTGACTAACGCCCCTCTCACGCCAACCATTTCCCCAAACACATCCAATCAAAATTTTGAGATAGCCATTTTGTTTAACGTAGTTGAAAGTTCTGGAAATTAGGTCTTAGAGGATGAAAACCACCCTAACAGCCCTTAGGGTAAGTGTTGTAATTTATGCCCTGGGGGCATATAAGATGTTTATAGAAAGCGTTGTCGTAGAAACTCAAAAACGGCTCATTAGATTGGAAATCGAAAGGCCTAGTGCCCTTTTTAATAGTCGAAAGTGATTGGAAGGCTTGACATTTTAATAGTAAAGATCAATTTGGGTATAATGTATTATTTTTTGGTGTTGTTCTTGTTGTTTAGACCAGGGCACTTCGTATCGAAGGAGTTGTCGTAAGAACTTCAAAAAGGGCTCTTCGATTGAAAATAGAAAGGGCTGATGCCCTTTTTAATAGTCAAAAGTGATTGGAGGGCAACTAATCCTCCTCCCACGCCCACCCTCCCATTTGCCCATTATGTTTAAAAACTAAATGCTGCCTTAAGATTAAAACAAAATGCACTATGTTAATGCTAATTCCCAATAAGGCATCTCAGCAGTATCCCAAGAAAAACTGAGGGTATTATGTTCAAACTTTCGGGGCTACTTCTGCTCTTAAAATTTAACCAAATCAAAATAGCGCAAGTGTATCCAAGCTATCAAAGTAAGTAAACAGATTTTTTTGCGAATGGTATCAAGTTTTCCATTTCAGGTCAACTAGAGGAGGTATGAAACTAAATTAAACATTACCATTTGTGTCCAGATTTTTAAAAGGGTGTATGTTGTTAAAAATTGCTGAAAAATTTTCTCCAGCATACAAATAGCAGGCCAAACTATAAAATCTTAAAAAAAAATCGAACAGAAATTAATTAAAAAAAAATTTCCCAAAAAATAAGTTTTTTAAAGAAAAATAAAGAACTCCATTAAACAAAAAATGAGGAAAATTAAATCAAATAATCTACCAAGCGTGAAACTACTACAAATCAGAATCGATACAAAAATGATACCCAAAACGAACAGAAATTACAATAAACAACCGAGTCAAACTCAAAACGAGCAGAAATTAACATAAGTTGGGCTCAAAATCCCTATGCCTTCCCAAGGCTAGAACATCATTTGCACTTAACTAAAAAAAAGTACAAATGAATGTACATTGTCAATTTAATATATATATACTGATATTTAGTAATCAAAATGTTAATATTATTTGATTTATTGAAGTTAAAAAAGTAAAAACATTTATATTTTTTTCAGTAAAGTGCAAATTATGTTCTGGGCTTGGGAAGGCATAGGTGTTTTGAGCCCAACTGATATTAATTTCTGCTCGTTTTGAGTTTGACTCGGCTATTCAAATTGTTGTTGTAATTTCTGTTCGTTTTGGGTATAATTTATATATCGATGCTGATTTGTGGTAGTTTCACGCTTGGTAGATTAGTTGATTTTATTTTTGCTCATTTTTTGTTCAATAGAGTTCTTTACTTTTCTTTGAAAAACTTATTTTGTGGAAATTTTTTTTATTAATTTTACCTAGGTCAAGTCTGGATTGGCTCTTTTCTTTCAATTTTTTAACGTGCCAATACAAAATTTTACTATTATGCTGTCTGGCTGCATCCTCCTGATCTTTAGCAATTTTATCCATGGCCTCCTCTTCATGCCTCATTAATTCGTATTTTAATCCTTTCTCCCCTTTCCTTACATTTACCTCATTTTCACATGACCCGTCACTTAAATAATAGATATACAATGACCGACAGATCATTATTTACCTTAAATCGCACTTGCCAGCGATATGACAAATCCTGTATCCACCGACTTAATGATGGCAGTGCAATGTGTCATCTGTAGCGTCCCAAGAAGTGCACCACGGTTTGTTCAGCCACTCGCTACCCACCGAGAAACATGAATTAACAAGCGAATACAAAGCACAAAGAGATGAAAAAAATGAAAAATATATTATTCAGGGCTATAGCCTATCTAGGGTCATTGGGGGAGGTGCAATGTTAGGGCCGAGTAACAAATATTGAAGTAGGAAAGACCCTCAATTAAAGATTCACACAATACTTCTCCTTTTTTATTCAGAAGAGCTGCGCTCTTGCCCTGTTAGCTACCAAGGTTTTTATATATATTTGGGTGATATCAGGACAACTTTTAATGAGAAAGAAACACACAAAATAACGTAAATCAACAAAACTAGCAAACTTGTTGTTTATTCTAAGCTTTGCCCCATTAAAAGGGGCTGGAGCACATCTACAAGTGTAGCCATTATTATTTAAGAATCAATGTAAAAAAAAAGGCATATCAAGAGCAAACAGTATATAAACAGACTGTAAAACAAACATATTGACTTAAAGAAGGTTTGATTTCTGCACAAGGGAAAAATTCTAAGTTTCCCAATGATGCTCAAATTTTTTAATGGTTTCAATAATAAGAATTGATGTGGCAAATAGAGTGAACGAACAAATAAAGTTAATGACGTACCTAAAAGAAAAGTTTTCGTCGGCATAAATTTCAAGGATTTTAACATAATAGGCAATGGGTCTAGTTATCAAATCTTAACAGGTCTTTACAGTGTATATGATGTTCGCAATGCTATTGATAAACGGTGCAGCCAAGATGGTCTAAGCAATGATAGTAATGTGTGCAGTAGATAGCAAGATTTTAGAAGGTCAAAAAGGCCTAAATAAATCTTTTTCAGGCCTTGCTAGTCTATGTCCGGGCATGTGGGATCCAGTGTTGCTGCTGCGAGACTTCTATTTTCACATTGTATCTCTGAAGCACTTATTAGGTTGTCTGAAGTTTCGTGGTCTTTTTGTAAAAACATGTAGAAGGGAATTTGGGAGGACTTGCAGACATTTTGGGTATCTTATAGAAGAAATTGTGGTGATTAAGACCAATTGAATTCCTTGACATCCTGAATAATTAGAAACCTATTCTGAAAAAAAAGCAAAAACTAAGACTCATAAACACTTAAAGTTAAACAATTTGTTTCTAGTCAGGAACGAGCACAATCTATAATACATCTCAGTTTCAAAATCAAAATCAGATGAATCGGAACTAACTAAGCTTTATAACTTAAAGACCTTTCCCCTGGGGCGCTGTCGGTAGGGGGTCAAGTTACATCCAAAGGCACAGTTATTGGCCTTTCAATTATGATGAACAAAATGGCTATCTAAAAAATTTCATCAGACCATTTTGGAAAAAAGGGGCGGGGGAGGGGGCCTAGTTGCCCTCAAATCTTTTTGGTCACTTAAAAAGGGCACTAGAACTTCAAAATTCCGTTCGAATGAGTCCTCTCACGAAATTCTAGGAACACTGGGTCATCTTTCTTCTGGCAAAAAATACAAAATTCCACATTTTTGCAAATAGAAGCTTGAAACCTCTACACTGGGGTTTTCTGGTACACTGAATCTCATGGTATGATTTCCATTAAAATTTTTAGGGAACTTTTAGGGGGTGTTTCCCCCTTTTTTCAAAAATAAGGCAAATTTTCTCAGACTCCTAACCTTTAATGGGTAAGACTAAACTTAATGAAACTTACATATTTGAAATCAAGGAGGCACACTTGTGCCTCTATAAAGAGGCGACCCACCACAATGTTAAGCGATTTCAGGTCCTAGAGGTCGCAGAGAGACGACGGTAATCGCATTTTGTAGCCCAAGCTCAAACTAAGAAACTTGCAAAATTTCATCCTCCTCCGACTTTATCTTCATGGGGTAAACTGGGCCGGAAGTTTGGACCCTCCCACCACAGCCCCCCTTTAACGTTGTCCGATTGGGCTGAAATTTAGAAGTTAAGCTTTCCTAGGGCCCGGGAGCTTATCCTCGAAATTTCAGCTCAATCCGATCACTCCTTCCCTGTTTTCAAAAAACCAAATATAGCCACTTAAAATTCAT
>JAQQPU010002001.1:49804-62767 GCA_029168905.1 Artemia sp. Kazakhstan ARC1039 | reverse complement strand
GGGGGGAGTAATAAATAAGAGACTTCTTACTTCAAAAGTAAGAATACCGTTGAGCTGTAAAATATTTATTTCGCTTAAATCAGAGTATCAAAAACAGTGGATCTTAAGGAGAGACTGCAAAGTAGAAGTAGCAAAAGCAGAAAGTGGAAAAATTGAACCTTATGGTCAAAAGAACATTATTTGTAAAACAGAGGTAAGAAAAATTGATAATTTCAGTCACCAAAATATAGTGACAGAAAGTTGGAAAATTAATTCGGTGGGACTGTTATGACGAGCGAGAGATGGGACAGTAATAGAGATGGGAAGAGATGAAAAGGGGCGGAGATAGTGAGAAAAAGAGAGAAGAGTGACAGATAGAGGGGGAGACAGAGTGAGGAAACAATGTACAAATATACATTGATGACGTGCTAATATGCTAAAGGAATACATTTATATGTTTTTCAAAAGGTAAATTTGTCCTACCTGTCCCACTACTCAAAAAACCCATTTTAAACGTACTAAGTGCAGAACTAATAAGGTGCTACGGCTTAAGTTAACACTTGTTAGCTTAAGTTATTCTAGACAGTAAATACTTAATGTACATGTTAATTTGTTTTAAAATTTAAAGTAAATGAAACAAAGTATGAAACAAAGTCATTTATCCTTTGGAATTTGCATTTGAGAACGCCTTTACCTTCCCCGGTCTGCAACTCGGAGAAAAACCAACCAGTCTTTTTTGTCAACTTATAGAAATTACTACTTCAACAAAGAGAGAAAAAGATTATCCTTACCTGCAATGAAAGAAAAGCCCTTGCCCTTTCAGCAACCGCAAATCCCATTTGTCTAGTGTCAAGCTGTCGGACAATCATTTCTCCCCTTCTTTCTACCGCTTCAATCGCAGCCTGAGTTGCCATATCATGAGTGTCATTTTCAATTGTTTCAATTTGACGAAATATCTCTGTTGAGATCCCACTCACCTGGTAAAAGTTAGAAGATTAAAGCTTTTATGACCCAAAAAATGCTATTAAAAAAATACTCGATAATTCCGTTAAGAGAGATTTTTTAGCCAGGGAAGGCTCCTTGTCAAGAACCGTAATATATAATACATTAATAACTATTTTACGTATAGCTGCCTGTTCACTTTATTTCCTTTAATTACAAAAATAAATCAATAAGTATTCCTTTGATCAGGTGCAGAGAGAGTTTCATAGAAACCAGTGGCGTCAACTGGGTGAGTAGCAAAAGGGAACGTTTCCCTCTGATTCTATCCCCCCTCCTTTGAATTTGAAAAATGTTTTTTGGGGTATGTTCATTTAAAAAAAATAACTTTTTTTGTATTTTCATTGAAAAAACTGAAAAAAACAACCAATTTTTCCCCTTAGACTTCACCCCTAAATTCTCACTGATAGAAATTAGTTACGGTAGCTGATAATACATAAAAGTTCCTGAGGAATAAATGACGTAAGTAATGTAATTACATGAGAAAAAAAACCTTGTTAAGGAATTGTTTAAAAACACTAACATGGAAGAAATAAAAGAAGAAAGTAAAGAGAAAGAAATAAAAGTAGCATGCAAAAAACAAAAGATAGCAGAAGAAAAGGAAAAAGAGGAGAGTATGCTTATTTAGGCAGTGCTTCTGTCCCCAAAGATATGTTTGTATAGAATTGGCATATAAAAGAAGAAAGTAAAGAGAAAGAAATAAAAGTAGCATGCAAAAAAAAAAGGATAGCAGAAGAAAAGGAAAAAGAGGAGAGTATGCTTATTTAGGCAGTGCTTCTGTCCCCAAAGATATGTTTGTATAGAATTGGCAGTTAAGTAAACCTAAACGGTTTCATTTAGCATTTTAAAACAGATATTCCAAATATGCACATTTTTCATGATGGACAAATAGGACGAGCGGAGCCCCTAAACGCCCCAATTACTCTTTTTCTTTCCAAACAGTTCCTTTGAGAGAGCAAAGAAAGAGTGAGTCTTCAAAACCTAATGTTAAACAATTAATGTTCAAAATTTTTTGAAAAAATAATAGCTAAAATTCATTTTTGCGATGAAGTTTTCTTTTATTTCTATCCCTTCATCCTTGGCAACAGGTGTATTTTACTTGAGGCATACAATTCAAGATTAAACTTTGAATTGTGAAATTTGCTTTAAGAAAAAGGCCAAGTAATTGTTTGTTTTGGTAAAAAATGTTATGTAAACAGCATGGACTTAGTCCCTTTGTATTCATTTTTATTGATTGATTTCCATCAATCATATGTTCAACCTGATGTGGTGCTAGTGATACAGCACCCCACCACATGGCGTTTTTAATATCCAAACTCTAGTGATAAACCTGCACAACGCTCTCTATCTAAATCAATTAATCCATAGTTTTCATATTTTTGAATTAGCCAAGTTTTATTGAGAACTGATTGTTTTCCTTCAGTCTTAAGGATTGGAAGTTGTAAATTTGACGTTCAAAATATTTTAATGGGATTTTTTCTTTGTTTTTAAAAAAACCATGAATAGTTTTCTTTCCTTGGTCTTTCTAGTATCAGGAATCAAAACTTTTGGCATTTTCCCTTTCCTGCATAATCCAAGGAAGATGAAAATGTCTCTCTTGATCCCTGGTCATAAATTTTGTTTGTATAAGAGAACATGCACTTCTCTTACATTCGCGATGAAAAAGTGAACTTGTATTGTTTCTGCTACAAAAAAGGGATAAACTAAAAAGCTTCAAAATGAAAAAAACAGCTCTAACAATATTAAACGTGCCTTTAAAATAAACAACTAGCAAAATAAATGGAAAGCTGCTTCGTATATAGTCAGCATTTTATCCATGCTTGGGTTTCAAAATGTCTGACTGTTTCCAAAAAAAAAACTGATGCATAATATGAAAGACACCGTCTGGGCAATTCACTAACTAACTGTTAATCATAATGCTCAAGTGATATGAAAGATGATAATTAGTTATAGAAATGCCCTATAGAAGACTAGTGGTAAGTCTCAAAAGGGTCTTTAAATGGTACTTCACTGCACTTATCAGGCTCAAGCTCAGCAGATATTGTCAATAGACCTTGTGCATTCGGTTATTCAAAAGACTATGAAATAAATGTTGAACTTAGATTTACAGCCATCCTCTCGAACTCTGAGAGTTGTGCCGAATGGCTTACCCCATTTCCTCCTATTGTATTTGGGTTTCTTCTCATAACACGTTATATTCCTTTAGTACTACTGAAAGTACCAACAAATCACTGTCTCACCTCACCGTCTGAGGCCAACACAGCTGTGCACGCTCTTTCTCCATCCCAATCTATTTACAGCTTCCCTCTTTACACCCGTTGTTATGACCTCTTACCACCCCATTCGGGGACGAACTGCTTTTGGTTTGACCCTAGGTGGATGGCCGAAAAGGGTGGTCTCTGGCAATCTGTCATCTTTCATCCGCAAGCCCTCCGTCTTCCAAAGTACCCACGTTTCAGAACTTACTTGACTATTGTCATCAACATAGCTTATAATATTCTTAATCTTGGTTCATTGACCTATTTTCCTCTTCTTCCAATTTTTTTTTAATTAATTGAAAAAAACTTTTTCAACAAAATAAGTTTTTCAAAGAAAAGTAAAGAACTCCATTAAACAAAAAATGAGCAAAACTAAAATCAAATAATCTACCAAGCGTGAAACTACCACAAATCAGCATCGATAAATAAATTAAACCCAAAACGAACAGAAATTACAATAAATAACCGAATCAAACTCAAAACAAGCAGAAATTAACATAAGTTGGGCGCAAAACCCCTATGCCTTCCCAAGGCCAAACAAAATTTGCACTTTACTGAAAAATATAAATTTTTTACTATTATAACTTTAATAAATCAAATAATATTAATATTTTGATTGCTAAATATCAGTATATGTATATTAGACTGACAATGCACATTCATTTGTATTTTTTTTAAGACTTTATAGTTTTGCCTGCTATTTGTATACTGGAGAAAAATTTTCAGCAATTTTTAACAACATACACCCTTTTAAAAATCTGGACACAAATAGTACTGTTTAATTTAGCTTCATACCTCCTCTAGCTGACCTGAAATGGAAAACTTGATACCATTCGCAAGAAAATCTGTTTGCCTTCTTTGACAGCTTGGATCCACTTACGCTATTTTAATTTGGTTAAATTGTAAGAGCAGAAGTAGCCCCGAAAGTTTGAACATAATACTCTCAGTCGTTCTTCGGATACTGCAGAGATACCTTATTGGGAATTGGCATTATCAAAGCGTATTTTGATTTTATCTTTAGGCAACATTTAGTTTTTAAACATAATGGGCAAATGGGAGGGAGGGAGTGGAAGGGGGATAAGTTGCCCTCCAATCACTTTCGACTATTAAAAAGGGCATCGGCCCTTTTATTTTCAATCGAATGAGCCCTTTTCGAAGTTCCCACTACAATTCCTTCGATACGAAGTGCCCTGGTCTAAACAGCAGCAACAACAAAAAATAATACATTATACCCACATTGATCTTTACTATAAAAATGTCAAGCCTTCCAATTACTTTTGACTATTACTTTTGGAAACGACAATGCTTTCTATAAACTATAAACGGTCTGTTAGGGTGGTTGTCATCCTGTAAGACCGAATTTCCAGAACTGTCAACTACGTTTAACAAAATATATATCTCAAAATTTTGATTGGATGTGTTTGGGGAAATGGTGGGCGTGAGAGGGGCGGTAGTCGCTCTCCAATCACTTTCAACTATTAAAAATCTAGCCCTTTGAATTTCCAATCAAATGAGCCCTTTTGAAGTTTTTACGACAACACTTTCAGTAAAAACTTTATATGCCCCCAGGGGATAACTTACGACCCTTGCCCTGAGTGCTGGGGGGGGTGTCATTCTCAAAGACCTTATTTCCAGAACTTTCTACTATGTTGAAGAGAATGGCTATCTGAAAATGTTGATTGGATGTTTTTGGAGGAATGGTGGGCGTGAGAGGGGGTTAGTTACCCTCCAATCACTTTCGACTATTACAAAGGGCACTAGCCCTCTCAATTTCCAATTGAATGAACCCCTTTTGAAGTTTTACGACAACTCTATCTATAAAAACCTTATATGCCGTCAGGGCAGAACTTACAACCTTTGACCTTGGGGCTCTGGGGGTTTTTCATCCTTATATACATAATTTCCAGAACTTTCAACTATGTTGAACAAAATTTCTATCTCTACACTTTGATTGAATGTTTTTGGAGAAGTGGTGGGCGTATGAGGGCGGTTAATTACTCTCCACTCACTTTCGACTATTAAAAAGGGCAATTTCAATTTCCAATCAAATGAGCCGCTTTTGAAATTTTTATGACAACTTTCTATATAAACTTTATATGCCCCCAGGGCATAACTTACATCCCTTGAACTGAGGGCTCTGAGGGGGTTTTCATCCTAAAAGACTTAATTTCATGAACTTTCAACTACGTTGAACAGAATGAATATCTCAAAATTTTGATTGGATGTGTTTAGGAAAATGGTTTGCGTGAGAGGGGCGTTAGTCGCTCTCCAATTACTTTCAACTATTAAAAAAGGCACTAGCCCTTTCAATTTCCAATTTAATAAGCCCTTTTGAAGTTTCTACGCTTTAAATAAAAACCTTATATGCCCCCATGGCATAACTTACTTTCGACTACTAAAAAGGGCACTAACCCTTTGAATTTCCAATCGAATGAGCCTTTTTTGAAGTTTCTACGACAACGCCTTCTATAAAAAACCTTGTATGCCCCCAGGGCATAACTTAAAACACTTACCCTAAGGGCGGTGGGGGACTGTCTTCCTCAAAAACATAATTTCTATCTGGAAATCAACTACGCTGAACAAAATGGCTATCTCAAAATTTTGATTGGATGTGTTTCTGGAGATGGTGGGCATGGAAGGGGCGTTAGTCACCTTCCAATCACTTTCGACTATTAAAAAGGGCACAAGCCACTCAAATTTCCAATTGAATGAGCCCTTTTCGAAGTTTCTACGACAACTTCTTCGATACGAAGTGACCTGCTCTAAAGGAAAAAATTATTAAATAATACATTGTGCCAACATCGTTCTTATATGCCCCCAGGACATAACTTAAAACCCTTTCCCTGAGGGTTGTGGGGGAGTTTCCACCTCTTTACTTAGTTCCCGTTATTTGTCTCGTTCTCGAGTGTCCCCGTTCTTTAATTAGGCAGCGCGATTGCGCTGGCTATGTTTTATAAGAGATCTTTCTATATAAACCTTATATACCCCAGGGCATAACTTAAAACCCTTGCACTGAGGGCTCTGAGGGGGTTATCATCATAAAAGACCTAATTTCCAGAACGTTCCACTACGTTGAACAAAATGGATATCTCAAAATTTTGATAGGATGTGTTTTGGAAAATGGTGGGCGTGAGAGGGGCGTTAGTCGCTATCCAATCACGCACTAGCCCTTTCAATTCCCAATTGAATGACCCCTTTTGAAATTTCTACGACAACGCTTTCAACAAAAACTTTATATGCCCCCAGGGCATAACTTACAACCCTTGCACTGAGGGCTCTAAGGGGGTTATCGTCCTAAAAGACCTAATTTCAAGAAATCTCAACTACGTTGAACAGAATGAATATCTCAAAATTTTGATTGGATGTGTTTGGGGAAATGGTGGGCGTGAGAGGGGCGTTAGTCACTCTCCAATCACTTTCAAGTATTAAAAAAGGCACTAGCCCTTTCAATTTCCAATTGAATAAGCCCTTTTGAAGTTTCTACGCTTTAAATAAAAACCTTATATGCCCCCATGGCATAACTTACTTTCGACTACTAAAAAGGGCACTAGCCCTTTGAATTTCTAATCGAATGAGCCTTTTTTGACGTTTCTACGACAACGCCTTCTATAAAAAACCTTGCATGCCTCCAGGGCATAACTTACAACCCTTGCCCTAAGGGCAAGTAACATAATTTCGATCTGGACATCAACTACGCTGAACAAAATGGCTATCTCAAAATTTTGATTGGATGTGTTTTGGAAAATAGTGGGCGTGAGAGGGTCATTAGTCGCTATCCAATCACTTTCAACTATTAAAAAAGGCACTAACCCTTTCAATTTCCAATTGAATGAGCCCTTTTGAAGTTTCTACGACAACACTTTCAATACGGCAACCCCAGGGCAGAACTTACAACCCTTGCCCTGAGGGCTGTGGGGGGAAGAAAATCATCCTTAAAGACCCAATTTCCAAAACTTTCAACTACGTTGAATAAAATGGCTATCAAAAAATTTTGATTAGATGTGTTTGGGGAAAAGAAAGGCGTGAGAAGGGGGTTAGTTGCCCTCAAATCACTTTTGACTATTAAAAAGGGTACTAGCCCTTTGAATTTCAAATCAAATGAGCCCTTTTTCGAGTTTCTATGACAAAGATTTCAATAAAAACCTTATATACCCCCAGGACATAACTTATAACCCTTGCCCTGAGGGTTGTGGGGGAGTGTCCTCCTCAAAACATATTTTCTATCTGGAAGTCAACTACGCTGAACAAAATGACTCTTAAAATTTTATTGGATTTGACTGGGGGAATGATGGGCGTGGGGGGGGGGGGGTAGTTGCCCTCCAATTACTTTCGACTATTAACAAGGGCGCTAGCCCTTTGAATTTCCAGTCAAATGAGCTTTTTTTGAAGTTTCTACGACAACACCTTCTATAAAATCCTTATATGCCCCCAGGGCATAACCTAAAAACCTTGCCCTGAGGGCTTTGGGGGAGTGTCCTCCTCAAAAACATCTTTTCTATATGGAAATCAACTACGCTGAAAAAAATGGCTATCTCAAAATTTTGATTTAATGTGTTTGGGGGAAATATGGGCGTTGGGGGGGGGCTAGTTGCCCTCTAATCACTTTCGACTATTAAAAAGGGCACTAGCCCTTTGAATGTCCAATCGAATGAGCATTTTTTGAAGTTTCTACGACAACGCCTTCTATAAAAATCTTATATGCCCCCAGGGCATAACTTAAAACCCTTGCCCTGAGGGTTGTGGGGGAGTGTCCTCCTCAAAAAGATATTTTTTAAATGGAAATCAACTACGCTGAACAAAATGGCTATCTCAAAATTTTGATTGGATATGTTTGGAGGAATGATGGGTGTGGGAGTGGGGCTAGCTGCCCTCCAATCACTTCCGACTGTTAAAAAGGGCACTAGCTACTCCAATTTCCAACCGAATGAGCCCTTTTCGAAGTTTCTACGACAAATTCTTCGATACGAAGTGCCCAGGTATGGAGAAGAAAGAAGAAGAAGAAAAAAAGAAAAATAAATAATACATTGTGCCCACATCGTTCTTTACTTAGGCAGCGCGATATAGGAAAAAATACCCTGGGCCTTGACTATGCAACTTTTTATATCTTCATTGCATCCATAGTTTTTTATTAATAATAATCATTCATTTTGCTAACATTTTTATCAAGAGCACTCAAATCATCAGCATAATCTAAGTCTAGAAGATTCAGCGAATCATTTGATTTAATGCTCTCCAATAGCCTTTGTTGTGCTCCTTAGAACAAAGTCCATCAAAATGATCCATAAATAATATATAGAACTCAATCCTGCTTAACTCCTGATTCAATACAAAACTGAATACTAGCCTCAATTCCTACCTTAATCACAGCAATATTGTTCTGCGCATAACAGTAATCACTTCAATGTCTTTAATACAAGGATAGGACCGTCGCTAAAGCTATTCTATCAGCTAAATCAAACGCTTGCTCATAATCTATAAGACTGAGGGCTAGAGGGATCTGATGATTCAAGCACTTCTCAACTATTAATCTAAAGGTAAAAATTTGGTCGACACATTTCCTGCCCTTCCTAAAACCAAATTATTCTTCCATTAAAACATTGTATACAGCACCACAAAGTCTAAAAAGTATCATCAACGTAAGTAATTTTCTTCCTACAGAAGCCAAGCTAATATCTATAATTGCCGCACTCACTCTTATCACATTTCTTATTTTTCCTTTTGTAATTTATCTCTATCTTCAAAGCCACAATTTTTCAAAACTCGTTTACCACGCTACCAGCACCCAAGGCCTTATTACTTTTATTCTCTTTAGTACCGTTTCTAACTCTTCTTCTGAAAATAAATCTTCTTTCACTTTCAAATTGTCATAAACCTTTTCCTGTAACTTTGTCACGGTTTAGCAAATTCTCAAATTTTTCCACCCTTCTCCGTTTGACTCTTTCCTTTTCACTAAATGTGGCCCTGTTCTTATCTTTAACTGGGACTAGTCCAGATTGACTACTTCCTCCCATATTTTTAACGTGCAAATACAATATTTTACTATTAGGCCGTCAGGCTACATTTTTAAGATTTTCAGCAATTTAATCCATGACCTCCACTTGACATCTCAGTAATTCACTTTTTTATGTTTTCTCTATTTCCTTTACATTTCTCTTATTGGCATCACTAAAATATTTCGTGTACAAACCCCTCCTTTCTTTACCAAGCTTAATGCGTTTTCACTAGTATTCCTAGCTGTGTTTCTAACGTTCCTCCCCAAGACATAATCTGCTACTTCTCCAATTATTTTCCTAAAAAATTTCCATCCGTCTTCTATATTCCCAAATTTTAGACTCTCCAATTTCATGTTCAACTGTTCCTGGAAAGCTCCTCTCAAGTTCTCATCCTGGGATCTATCCACGTCATAACTTCTCGGAAGGTAGGTGTCCTTCCTGAATTTCAGCTTTAGATTAACTCTAGACACTACTAGATGGTATTCTTTAGTTTTAACATCAATAGCAGCGCTATTATACACACTAGCATCTTGTATTGATCCTGCCAGTCGTCAATTTACAATAATATAATCAGTACGGTATGCCCAAATCCTGTATTGGTTATAATTAGATTGCTATACCTAGTAAATTGTATGTGCCTATAACCGTTCCTTTTTTCCTTTCCTATACCAAATTTACCTAAGCTAGAATACCACGTGTGCCTATTCATAACAACCTGGACATTAAAATCCTTTGATAAAGATGCTACATTTTTACCTGGTGTCCTGTCTATATATCCCTGCAACTGTAACTAAAATTCATCTGAGTCACAGCTGTCACCGTCAGTCCGTTCTATAGGGGCATATATTATTACGACTGGTACCTTGCACTGTGACAGATACCTCTTTTATTACTTAAAATTTGTATTAAAATTGAGGATTCTCTTCACAAAATTTGTAAAATTAATGTCTTGTAACATAAAGACTTTTGAAATACTACAGTTGCCCGATGGCGATGGCCAACAAAAGGTCGGGCCATAACAAATGCACCTGGTATGTGATTCTTTAGCTTAAGGAAGCAGTATTAAGAGCAAAACTTTGTGTAAGTTCAAAAATACTGAAAAACGACTCCAAGCCTGTAAAAACAGTTTCTTTGCCGAAAAAAATGTTACAGTACCATTTATGTATAGCAAATTTTGAAACTTATTGCTTCTCTGTTTATCAAAGGCAACGCGGGAGCTCTGCCTAAGTAAAGAGCGAATTGGCTTCCATGTATCATTTTTTTTTTCCTTCTACCATAGCCACTTTGTGTGGAAGAAGTGGTCATAGAAACTTCAAAGGGGGTTCATTCGATTAGAAGTTGAAAGTTCTAGTCTACTTCAGAAAAGTCCAAAGTAATTGGAGGGTGACCAGCCTTCTTGCTACATCCTTTTCAGCTATCCATCCATCTTAGCCCCGCAGAAAGACGATCAAAATTTTGATATAGCCATTTTGTTTGAAATCATCGAAAGATCTAATAAATATGCCCCTCTGGAGATGACATGACCTCCAAAACTCCTATGGCAAGAGCTTTAAATCATACATATTGCCTATTGTTTACACAGAGATTTTAACATAGAATGGGTGGTATGTTTGATCTTAGGTGTCCTTTTGACCTACATCAAAAGACACTATGTGCATCAGGGTTGCCAAAAAGGCGTATCCGCAATATCTCAGAGTGGCTGAGGTTATTAAGTTGAAACTTTCAGGAAATACTGACGGTGATGTTGAACTAAACAAAAAGGCACTAAGTGCATTAAGTTGTCAAATTAGCGCACATGCACTACATTCGGAACAGATCGACGAATTAAGTTGAAATTTTACGGCGGAAGTTAAGGAGGGTGTTGATCTTAATCAAATGCCACAATGTGCATCCAAGCTGTCAAAAGGGCGTGTGTGCAACATTTCAGGAAAGGCTAAGGAAGTTAGGTTGAAACTTTCAAGGAATGTCGAGGGAGTGTTGAACTAATAAATATGACACTATGTGCATGCAGGCTGTGAAAAGGGCGCATCTGTAATATCTCAGGATCGGCTAAGGGTATTAAATTGAAGTTTTCAGCAAATATTGAGGGGGATGATAAACTAGATTGAAAGACATTGTGTGCATCCATGTTTCAACAATACCTGCACTCTGGTTGTCAAAGAGGTATTGCGTATCTGCAATACCTCTGGAACAGGTAATGATACTAAGAAGAAACTTTTAAGGAATGTTGAGGAAGATGTTGAGTTGAATCAAAAGACACTATTTGCATCCAGGTTGTCAAAAAGGTGTATCTGCAAGATCTCAGGAACGGCTAATAGTATTAAGTTGAAACTTTCAAAAAATGTTGAATGGTATGTTGAACCAAAAGAAAAGAAAAAACGTACATCCAGGTTTACAAAAGGGCGTATATGCAGCATCTCAGGAACGCCTATGGGTGTTAATTTGAAATTTTAATGTCTATGTAAAAGAAACCATGTAGAGATGTTTACAATGCGCCCAGAAGGGAAACGAGTCGCTAAAATGGAACTTTAAACATTCTAGTGCCCTTCTTAACAGTAAGAAGTGATTTAAGGGCAACCAGCCCTCCTCCCCTGTCCCTTTTTCCTAACCACCGCCAGAATCCCAAAATCATCCAATAAAAATAGTGAGATAGCCATTTGGTTCAAAATAGTCGAAAAGTTGAACAAATATATCTCCAGGGGTGACAAGACCTCCAAAACCCGCGGGGTAATGGTGATTCTAACTTTTCTTGTGCTTGGGGCAAAATCTTGATTAGTACGACCCCTCCCCGTGTCTCCCACAAAATTTTCAAGCAAAATTAAAAAAAAAATTATTTACTAACAAAATTATTTTCAATTTAATTAAATAACAATAACTTTTAAAATGATTTTTAAGATATTAATTAAATCACTTTAATTGTTTTAGCTATTATTATTAAATTAATTTTGTTTAAAAATTGTTTTTATTTTATTATAAATTAAAATTTTAATAATTATTTTCACATACTATACGCTTCTTTACTTTATTTTAATAAAAGTTAAATTTCAAAAATTACATCATGACCGTTAGATTGCTTATTTGAAGTTTTGCGCTCCTAAAATTTCCGCACCCGGGGCAAGTCTCCATCTGCCTCTCCCCTAAAACCAACTCTGGGGACAAGGTTTGTAAGTTATTCAATCTGCCCATCTTTCCCTGAACCAAAGTTATCAGTTTCCCATGAGCGTACTCTAGAAATGATACGCGTACTTTAGTAAATCAAAAAACGCTATGTGCATTAACTCCTTTTCAATTTTAAGGTATAGACACTATCATGGGAATGGCTAAGGGATTGAGCTGAAACTCTGAGGGGGGGGGGGGGGTATTCAAGGATCAAATGAGTTTTTAATTGTGATTTCAAGGATGGGAGGACGGATATATATATAAAAATACACTATGGGTTTCTGGTCTTCGAAATAGCATGTCTATAATTACTTGGGAACAACCCTGGGTATGAACTTGAAACTTTTAGGTTCTGTTGGAGAAAAGAAGGGTAAATAGTCAACATAAATTCAAACTTGGTTTTTTAAAAACAAAAAGAGAGATTAGTCTCATGAAGAAGAAAACAAACGGTACTACGGCCAATAGAAGGAAAAGACAAAACTAAAGCGACGCGGATATTTCGCCTCTATGAAACAAGGCATCTTTGACGCTAAGAAAACAAAGATAAAAACTAAAATAACCTAAAATCAAATAAA
>JAQQPU010002001.1:3584-27136 GCA_029168905.1 Artemia sp. Kazakhstan ARC1039 | reverse complement strand
TTAATCCCTCGAAGCCCCCAGGAGGAGGGCTGAAAGTTATGAACTTTCCCCAATGTTAACATATAGTATTGGTTATTGGGACCCGGCTCAATGGTAACCGAAACTCTGGAAAACGGTATTTTGTTACAAAGAGGTACATCAAAAGAATTGTATTTTAATGCTGATTTCAAATATATAAGTTTCATCAAGTTTAATCCTACCCATTAAAAGTAACGCGCCTGAGAAAATTTGGCTGATTTTCGAAAAAAAGGGGAAAGATCCCCTAAAAGTTATAGAACCCGAATGAAAATCACACCATCATATTCCACGTATCAGAGAACCCTACTGTAGAGATTTCAAGCTCCTATCTACAAAAATGTGGAATTTTGCATTTTTTGTCAGAAGAAAGATCACGGGTGCGTGTTTATTTGTTTTTCTTTCCAGGGGTGATCGTATCGACCCAGTGGTCCTAGAATATCGTGGGAGGGCTCATTGGAATGGAAATTAAAAGTTCTAGTGCCCTTTTTGAGTGACCAAAAAAATGGAGGGCAACTAGGCCCTCTCCCACGCTCATTTTTTCCCAAAGTCACCTGATCAAAATTTTGTGATAGCCATTTTTTTCAGCATGTTCGAAAATATTATAAGTATGTCTTTAAGGATGACTTAATCCCCCGAAGTTCCCGGGAGGAGGGCCGAAAGTTATGAACTTTACCCAATGTTAACATATAGTATTGGTTATTGGGAAGTATGCAGTACAGACGCTTTCAGGGGGATTTTTCCTGGTAGTGGGGGGGGGGGGGGTCGGGGGTTATGTAGAAGGATCCTTCCATGAAAAAAGTTTTCATGGGGGAAGGGACATTGCTATGAAGGGGACGCCGGACTTCCCAGAATTATTTAAAAAAAGATCAGAAATTAAATATAAAAAACAAGTTTTTCAACAGCAACAGCAGTAACATCAAAACTTTAAACGAACAAAAAATATTACATATATGATTGGGTTCACCCCCTAGTCAATACCTCACTCTTTAAGCCAGAGATTTTTTAATACTTTCATAAGAGCTATTTATTCTAATTAACGGCATTTGTGATTAAGTGGTCATTTTTAAAGAATTGGAACAAAATTCAAACTTTCGCTTAAAGAGCAAGGTATTGACTAGGGGGCGAACCCCCTAATATACTATTCAAAATATATGAATATAGAAGTTTGTTACGTAAGTTAATTCGTAAGTTACGTATATTTATTACTAATAAAAACGTTCGTAAATTAAATGAAACAAGTTTCGAGAAAGCCATTTAACCAAATAAACGTAAATTAATATGAAAATTTTGTTTTAATTATTCATGTACTGTGAGCCAAGATCAAAACCTGCATTTATTCAAAAACGTTCAAAAATTAAATAAAAAAAACAAGTTTTTTTAACTGAAAGTAAGGAGCGACATTAAAACTTAAAACTAACAGAAATTATTCCGTATATGAATGGGGCTGTCCCCTCCTCAACGTCTTGCTCTTTACGCTAAAGTTTGACTTTCTCGCAGCTCTATTTTTTTTTAACAATAAAGAACTTTAGCGTAAAGAGCGAGGCGTTGAGGAGGGGACAGCCCCTTTCATATACGGAATAATTACTGTTCGTTTTAAGTTTTAATGTCGCTCCTTACTTTCAGTTAAAAAAAAACTTGTTTTTTTTTATTTAATAAACCAAAGACAGGCAGGATCAACACAATATACTAGGACATATAGGAGTGATGTTACTGATGTTAAAAGTAAAGATCATCATCTATTAGTGTCTTGGGTAGTTTAAACCTAAAATTTTGGAAGAGTAACTACCTCCCAGGAAGTTATGATGCTGGTAGACTCCAGGATGAGAGTTTGAGAGAAATAAGTAACAGTTAAAATGTAGAGGCAGACAATGTAGAACATGGATGAAATAATTTAGGGAAAATAATTTTTGAAGTTGCTGATGGTGTCTTAGGGAAGAAAGTTAAGAACATATCTAGGAATATTAATGAAAAGCTTTATTTTTAATAGATAGGAAAAGGGGCTTGTACAAGAGTTATATGAATGATAGATCATATGAAAAACAAGATGAATGTAAAGAAGGTGGAGAAGGCATTAAAATGTGGACTAAGGAGGTGTGAAGTTTAGGTCAAGGATAAAATTGCCAAGGATCTGGAGTGGAAAATGCAGCTAGACGGCACAATAGTAAAATATTGTACTGACATGCTAATAAATTGAGAGGGATTAGTTAATCCCGACTCATCCCAGTTAAAGATAAGCAAGGGGCCACAATTAGTGACAAGGAAAGAGTTGGAGATGGGTAGAAACTTTTGAAAATGTGTTAAACCGATATAGACTTGCTGGAAAAGATACATAGGAAAATGAAAAATCTATCATGAAAAAGTTTGTGATACCTTGGATGTGAAGGAAGATTTGTTTTATGAGGAAGAATTAGCAATATTATACAAATGATTAAAAAATTATAAGGCTCCAGGTGCTGATAGTGTACTGAATAAGTTTTTTTAAATGTGGTGGCTCTGAGGTTAGAAATAAGATACTGAAGAGTATGAACATGATTTTTGAAAAGGGGAAGTACCTAGCTTTTTTGAAGGATTCTGAATTATTTTGTATCCAACTTCAATCTACATTTAGAGGAATTGACTCACGTATAACAATATACTCACATAGCGTATCGTTTTCCCTTTTTTTTACAAGACTTGCGCTAAAATTTTAGTTGTAAGGACTTCCTCTTTTCTGGATTCAAACCTATATAATAATTATGAAAAAAAATACTTTTTTGCCTCCACAGCAGAGCATTCTTCTCTTTTTGATTGAACACCAAGAGAGGCAGCCCGTCTTGCACGAAAGGGCAGACACCATCCGTTACCACTTATAAAAAATTACATTATAATTCCATCTTTCTTCACTACCGTTACACGGGGATACAATTCATTGATCCCCGCTAAGATACTGTGGTTTTCCCGACAAAAGCCAAGGCGCAGTCTAGCGCAGGAGACTTGCGTGGAAACTGCTTAAATAGAACAGACAATCTTGACAGAAAAGAGAATAACTATGTTGTGCTCCTTGGATCTCTACAATATATTTTGAAGCTTTATACCAACTTGGCTTTTTTTTAACTTTCTTTGAGAAACCTTCCGGATAATGGACAGCTTAGGCGAGACTACAAATCCGTTTTGTGAGGGATTCAGCTGATTTGTCGAGAGGAGGAGGTTTTTTTTCTTTCAACTAAATAAGCTTCATTTATTCATTTATTTTATTCAATAAAGGAGAAAGCCATAGGCTTGTCGCAATAAAGGCACAAGTCACGATTTCGGTGATAACTTTCTTTATTTGATTCATTAATTTAGGAGCATTATATGCAGTACGCACATTTGTATATGATTTCTTCCAATGCGAAGGATGAGGACAAGGCCGTATCCCTCCTACCAAAATTTTTGTCCGACTCGCAAAACGTAACAAAAATGGATAGTAGCCTATTAGAACCAATTAAAATTGACATAAATTATGTTTTTAATAGCGTTATAAAACACATCATTTGAGAGCTGAACAAAGCTGGTTTTTATATGAACCGAAAGTTGAACCATCTTACATCGTCTAAACTAAGGACATGTTTATTCTGAGTTAATAATTTACAGAATACGTAACAGTCCAGCTGTTCCTAACCTGGGACTACATGAGAGCTCTTCCACCTAAAAGGGGGAGGGTGTACCAAGCGGTTAAAAAGTAAAGACAGCCCGTTCCTTCCTTAAGTCTTCAATGGGACATTTTTCTTCAAGCAACAACGAAGAAAGTTACTATTTAGGAAAGACGATACTCGGTTAGATTTAGAAATATTACAAAATACATAAATAAACAATGCACACGCATCAAACAAACGTAAATTGTGTAGTGGACTCAGTTTCTACTAAGGCTGTCAGCAATGAGTTGGTTCAGACGACAGTAGTGTACTGGAAACACTTCGGGTGGGGACGACCAACTTGAAACGAGCAACAGTTTTAAAGTTAAATAATTATTTTTTTCAGGATTATTGTGGGGGGCTTCTGCCCCCTTTCCCCCCTAACGATGCGACTGATCAAAAGAAAAGAGATTTTCTGCTGATTCCAAATGGTTCAATAAGTTTAATGTTACCTATTAAAAGTTACGAGCCGAAAAAAAATTTGCCCAGTTTTTGAAAAAAGTAGGAAACACTCGCGAAATATCAAGCTATCTTAACGAAAAATCATATAATCAGAGTTAGCATATCATAGAATTGTACTGAAGAGGTTTCAAGTTTTTATATACGAAAATAAGGAATTTCGTATTTTTTACCAGAAGAAAGATCACGGATACATGTTTTTTTCCCCTGGAGTAATCGTATCGGACCATTGATCTTAGATCTTCACGAGAAACCTCATTTTATCGGAAATCAAAAGTTCTAGTGCTCTTTTTAAATGATAAAAAAGATAGAAGGGCAACTAGCCTCCCTCCCACGCCTTTTCCCAAAAGGCATTCGATTAAAATTTTGTGATAGCCACATGATTCAGCATAGTTGAAACGTCCAATAACTATGCCTTTGGGGAACTCCCCCTAGGGAAAGGGCTGCGATTTACGCAATTTACCCGTTGTTCACATATAGTATTTGCTATTGGACATTTTATGGCAATTTTTTGTGGGGTATTTTCTGCAGGACAACGAACCGAAATTATCCTTATTTGAGGGGGGTTTCCCCTTCCTCAACCTTCACTCTTTGCGATGGAAAGACTGCTCAAACAGAAAGACTGCTCAAACACAAGGCCTGTTGAATTTGAATCAGATGTAAATTTAATAACTTTAAGACTTAGGCTTAAAAAACGGCGGATTGGGGAAGGGACGGCCCACTTCATATACAGATAATTTCTATTCGGTTGAGTTTTAATGCTGCTCCTTACTTTCAGTTGAAAAACAGCTTTATTTGACTTACCATTAAGACCGAATTATAAGACTAGGCCCTTGTGATTTTAAAACAATAAGTTTTTCCAGACTAAAGATTTTGTTTTGGTTGCCTTGAGGTCGCCTCCGAATGGGCTGGGAAGATGTCGTAAGGAAAATTTTAAGGAAGATTGAAACTTCTTGGGAGGGTGTAAAGAGGGAGGCTTTGCAAATATCGGGATGGAGGATGAGCTTGCGTAGCTGTGTTGGCTTCAGGTGACTTAATGCTGCAGTGAGCTGCTAGTAGTAGTAGTAGTAGTAGCGCCTAATCTATCAAGCCTACAACTACCACGAATCACTATCAAGAAATAAGTGAAATCTAGAACAAATAGAAATTAAAATAAATAACAGAGTCAAACTCAAAACTAGCATAAATGAATATTAGTAGGGTTCTGAATCCCTATACTTTCTAAAAGTTAGAATATAATTTGCACTTTCTGAAGAAAATTCAAATGAATTTACAGACAAACATGTGCATTGTTGGTTTAATACACATATGCTGATGTTTATTTCTTAAATCTTAATTAATTTTTGATTTCTTAAAGATATAAAAGTGAAAACATTTAAAAGAATTTTTTCAGTAAAGTACTAATTATATTCTGGCTTTTAAAAAGCATGGGGGGTTTTGGAAGCACATCATTCCGAGAATATGCATATCTCGGTGATTTGAGATGCATGCTGGGCAGACATATTTTTTTGTTAGTTAACGAAACATGTTTCGATCTCCAGAAATTGTAATGTGTACGACCAAACCCATTGAACTTTTATTGGCACTATGGTATATGTGTTTGGTTTGAATCATACCAAACGCCTTATTGGCACAATGAATTTATGTTTGGTTGATTTCATCTATCATCATTGGTTTGAAAAACACCATTAAACTATTGAATTCAATCCATGAAATGTTTTTGAAATTGGACCTTTAGGGGACGGTAAAGAGCAATGCGAAAACTGAAAAGCGCATAAAAACTGCCTTCTAACAGTTTGCAAGCTTAGCCCTTGAGGCGAATCTTAAGTATTTTTTATTCTGAACATTTTTTTAGACTGATTTTTTTTTCATGTCTTAAAAATGGCATGTAATCTTTGGTGAACATTGTTTTTAGTTTTTTTCTCGTGCGGCCGCCCCACTGGTGCTCTACAGTTGATCATCGACACTACCTAAGTTATTATGTGCTATAGTTTTAGTTTAGGTTTTTAGTTTAGATTTTTATTTCAGATTTTCGTTTAGAGTTTTAGTTTAAAGTTTTAGTTTAGAGTTTCAGTTTAAAGTTTTGGTTTAGAGTTTTAGTTTAGAGTCTATTTTAGTTTTAGTTTAGAATTTTTAGTTTAGAATTTTAGTTTTAGAGTTTAGTTTAGTGTTAGTTTAGAGTTTTAGTTTAGAGTTTTAGCTTAGAAATTCAGTTTAGAGTTTTAGTTTAGATTTTTAGATTAGATTTTTAGTTTAGAGTCTGGGTTTACTTTACTTTAGTGTTTTAGTTCAGAGTTTTGGTTTAGTTTTTGTTTAGAGTTTTAGTATGTAGTTTCAGTTTATAATTTTAGTTTGGGGTTTTATTTTGGAGCATTAGTTTAGTTTCAGTTTAGAGTTTTAGTTTAGTTCTATTTTAGAGTTTTAGTTTAGAGTTTTAGTTTAGATTTTTAGTTAAGAGTTTTAGTTTACTTTTAGTTTCGAGTTTTAGTTTAGAGTTTCAGTTTAGAGTTTCAGTTTAGATTTTTAGTTTAGAGTATTGGTTTAGTTTTAGTGTAGAGTTTATTTTGGAGTTTTAGTTTAGTTTTAGTTTAGAGCTGTAGTTTAACAGTTTGAGTTTATAGTTTTATTTTAGATCTTTAGTTAATTGTTTTAGTTTAGAGTCTTAGCTTAGAATTTTAATCTAGTTTTAGTTGACAGTTTTAATTTAGATGTTTAGTTTAGAGTTTTAGTTTACTTTTAGTTAGAGTGTTAGTTTAATTTTAGTTTAGAGTTATAGTTTAAGACTTTGAGTTTAGATTTTTAGTTTAGATTTTAATTTAGAGTTTTAGTTTAGAGTTTTAGTTTAGAGTTTTAGCTTAGAGTTTTAGTTTAGAGCTTTAGTGTAGCGTTTAAGTTTGGAGTTATAGTTTAGAGTTTTAACTCTAAACTAAAAATCTAAACTAAAACTCTAAACTAAAACTCCAAATTAAACTCGTAAATTAAAAATCTAAGCTAAAACTCTAAGCTAAAAATCTCAACTAAAACTCTAAACTAAAAATCTAAACTAAAACTCTAAACTGACTCTCTAAACTGAATCTCTAAACCAAAACTCTAAACTTAAAATCTAAACTAAAACTCTAGGCTAAAAATCTAAACTAAAACCCCAAATTAAAACTTTAAACTAAAACTCCAAACTAAAAATCTAAAAAAAAAACTAAACTAAATCTCTAAACTAAAACATCAAACTAAAACTCTAGACTAAAACTCTAAATTAAAAATCTAAATTAAAACTCTAAACTAAAACTCAATACTAAAAATCTAAACTAAAACTCTAAACTATTTCTCTAAACTAAAACTTTAAAACTAAAACTCTAAACTAAAAATCTAATTAAAACTAAACTAAAACTAGAAGCTAAAACTCAATACTAAAACTCTAAACTAAGACTCTAAACTAAAACTAAACTAAAACTCTAAACTAAAACTTTAAACTAAAATTCTAAACAAAACTCTAAACTAAAAATCTAAACTAAAATTCTAAATTAAAACTCTAAACTAAAAATCTAAAGTAAAACTCTAAACTCAAAATTTAAATAAAACCTCTAAACTAAAAATTTAAGCTAGAACTAAACTAAAACTATAAACTAAAACTCCAAACTAAAACTCTAAACTAAAAATCTAAGCTAAAACTGAACTAAAACTCTAAGCTAAAACTCTAAGCTAAAACTCCAAACTTAAACTCGAAACCAAAAATCTAAACTAAAACTCTAAAGTAAAAATATAAACTAAGACTCTAAACTAAAACTCTAAACTAAAACTCGAGCATATAATATCCTAGGTGGTGTCGATGAGGTAGTTCACCAAAGACTACATGCCATTTTTAAGACATGAAAAAAAAGTTTAAAAAATCAGTCTAAAAAATGTTCAGAATAAAAAATGATTAAGATTCGTCTCAAGGGCTAAGCTCGCAAACTACCCGAAGACAGTTTTTATGCACTATTAAGTTTACGTATTGCTCTTTACCGTCCCCTGAAGGGTCAATTTTAAAAACTTTTCACGGATTGAATTCAAAAGTTTAAGAATAAGTAGTAGGAAGGGTTGTTTTTTAAAACCAAAGAGGATATATGATATAAACACACATATAACATAATTTCAGTATAAACTCAATGGTGGTGATCGGGCATATTACAATTTTTGGAGATCGAAAAATGTTTCATTAACCATCAAAAGAATATATCTGTCCAGCATGGATCTCAAATCACCGTGGTAGGTATATTCTCGGAATGATGCCAAAAATGGTGCCCGGAAACAGATCACTGATTCAATTGAGAAATTGATTGCGCAAATAATTTGTTACGATGTAATGACGCTTAAAATCAGTCGGCCAACGTCCCGGAAACAATACATGGATTACTTTAGGATGTACTTCTAAAATCATACTATTTTCAATGACTTGTTGGCTCAGTCGAGTAACATGTCGTCATTTTCCATAGCAAATCATGGGTCACACGTTCGATTCCTAGATCAAACACAAATTTCATAATATCAATGGGAAGTTGTTTAGAAGCTATAATATGTGTCCTTAAAAAAGAAAACATGTCGCCATTTATAATTGTAGTTAACGATTATACAATCTATGCATTTGATTATGTAGATGGCAGAACTGGGGGAATCAGCGTTAAACCTCCTTCATGATTTTAAGCAATTAAGAAAGAAAAGAGTAGGGAAGACTGGCTGCTTGTAGTCATAGCGATGTTACAGAAAGAATATAAGAGTATCTGACATGCAATTCCAAGAATTTTCCTTATCGCTCCAGAACGTAATTCCAGATGGTCGACAGACTTAATGTCTCCAACAGCCTCTTGTATAATGGACCGCTTTTATGGTGGGAGTACTTTCCGGTCGGATTAACAGGGGGTATTGTCCGCTTGGAATGAGGGGGTATTTGTCTCCTTGGAATGATGGGTCTGTTGTATGGTGGTCCTCTTGTATGGTGGGCTTCTAGTATGGTGGGACAGGGCACCGCTTGTAATAGGACTATTGGTGAATGGTGGGACAGGGCTCCGCTACAAATAACCCTCTTGTTGTATGGTGGGGCTGGGCACCGCTCGGAATGTTGGGGTAGGGCTGTCGTAGGAATGTGGGATATGAGCTGTCGTAAATGTGGTATATGTGCTATCGTAGGAATGTGGGTTAGGGCTGTCTTAGGAAGGTGGAATATGGGCTGTCGTAAGAATGTGGGATATGGGTTGTCGTAGTAATTTGGGGTAGGTCTGTCGCAGGACGTGTTAATGCAATACTACTTATGTGCCCCCAGGGCATAATTTACAACCCTTGCCCTTAGGACTGCGGGGGAGTGTCCTCCTCAAAGACATAATTTCCATATCTTTTAACTAGGTTGAACAAAATGACTATCTCAAACTTTGATTGGATGTGTTTGGAGAAATGGTGGGTGTGGAAGGGGTGTTAGATTCTTTCCAATCACTTTTGACTACTAAAGGACATAAGTCCTTTCAATTTCCAATCAAATGAGCCCTTTTCTAAGTTTCTACGACAAATTCTTTGATACAAAGTGCCTGGTCTAAAAAAAAATAAATAAATAATACATTGTGCCAACATTGTTCTTTACTCAGGCAGCGCTATTGCGCTTCTTATGATTAGCCATGGCTATCAAGTCTTTCATCACTTCTACCAAGTTGATTTTAAATCTTTCTTCTGGCAAAATATAGAAGCTCCACATTTTTGCAGATTGGTGCTTGAAACCTCTAGAATAGTGTTTTCGGATACGCTAAATCTGATGGAGCGTTTTCAATAAGATTCCTTGACTTGTAGGGGATATTTTCACTTTTTCGAAAATCAGACAAATTTTCCCAGACTCATAGCTTTTGAAGGGTAATATTAAACTTATTTAATCTTACATATTTAGAATCAGCATAAGAAGCCAATTCTGTTGATGTATCTTATGTTAGCAAAATTTTGTTTATTTAGAGTTTCGGTTACTATTGGACCGAGTCGCTTCTGGCTTATAGATCGTTACCACGAACTGTTTGATTGATACGGGAAAACAGACAGATGTGCGAAAAGGGCTTTGGGTTCGGGTTTTCTTATAGGAAAAGATAACTAACACATCTGTAAATTCATTAATGTAAAAGTAGAGAAAAAAAAAAAGAAATTTGTTTATGTCGAACAGAGGATACATTTTTAACAAAAGAAAAACAAATTCCTTATTTTCTGTTAGATTAGATATGAAATATAATGCATGGCCAGGCAAGGTACAAAATGGGTGAGTGGAGGTCTACATATCGTTAGAACGCAGTTTGTAGGCCAATCCTCGTGATAGAAAATCGTACTGCGGCTCTTGGGTGCCAATTTGGCTGAAAATCTTAGTCACAATCACACTTCAAGCACAAGAAACTGCACAGTCACCTTAATTTACGAAATCCTAGCAAAATGAAAATTAATACGATGTTCCATTTCAGATTCTCAATTTTTCTCTCGCCCTGAATTAAAGGATAGAACAGGGAATATTGCGCAACTTCTTCAGATTGCCCGTTCCCTCCACGTTGCCATTCATTTGATACAATAACTCTTTTTTAAGGAGAAACAGCAAGAAAACTGACAAAGTCGTGTTTATATTATATCTCAATTTCCTTTGGGTTCACGTTTTCTTATAGAAAAAGATAACCGCCATTTCTGTAAATCCATTAATCTAAAGATAGCAAGAGAAATTTTTTAACTAGAAGAGAGGAGTCATTTTTAACAGCAAACAAAAATTATTATTTCCTGCTGGATTTAATATAAAGTATATTAGGGTTTACCATATTGTGGGATGAAATGAGAGAGTGGTGTCTAGAGATCGTTTGAAGGCAAGGTGAAGACAAATCCCCATAGAAGAAAGTCTTAAAGCGGTTTCTTGGTGCTGAGGTGGCTGTTAAGTACGTGTCAAACTTCAAGCACAAGTAACTGCAAAATTCCATTTATTTATGAGATTCAAGCAAAACTAGAATTAGTGATGTTCCAATCCAAACACACAACTATCCTACCACATTGAATTAAGGAATAGAATAGCGAATTTTAGGCAACTCAAATCTTAGTATGCGAGTCCCGTTCTTGCAATTGCAACGTGCTTGACGTGCTAACCCTTCTTTCCTACAAGAGAAATAGCTTAAAGGTGGCGAAGCCATGTTGTCTTAAATCTAAATTTCCTTTGTGTTCAAGGTTTCTTACAGGAAAAATATAATTGTCCCATCTGCAAATTCATTAATCTAAAGATACCAGGGGATGTTTTTATATCAATAAGAGAAGTCATTTTGAACCAAAAAAAAAAAAAATCTTATTTGGTGCTTAATTTTCCAACAAAATTATTATGCTCGGTTTAGCACCTTATCAGACGAAATCGGAGAGTCAGTGTCTTTAGATTGCAAGAAGTCAGGCAGAGGACCAGGGGCGTCAACAAGGGGAGGGGACAACAGCTCTTGATAGATGCGTGCAAACACATTTTGCATGCAGACCCGCTATACTTACCCCCCCCCCATCCCTAATGTGCAAACCTATCACCCAAATTTATTTCTAAAGTAACGAAGAAACTAACAAAAACAAATGGCGTGTTCTCGAATTTTACACATCGTAAACTTGAGTGAGTGGCGCATAATAAACAAGTACCAAAATTCCTTCCACCTACAGAAATTAAAAAAAAAATAGAACTCAAATAAAATTCTCAAATTTGGAAAGCCTTATTTCCGCGGGGGGTTTTTCCGAGGTTCAGAGAAAAAGGAATTTCGGATATTCACAGCTGAACGACAACTTTGACCCAAATTTGGGCCATTACAGAAACATGTACATTCAAAAACACATACTACATGATGTATGATATAATATGTATATGATATAGCACAGACACAACTTTGTTAGCCATCTTTCCTTTTCTCCTGTAAATAAAAAGCACCAGAGTGCGCTAAACAAGGTATGATGAATAGAGCAGGACAGCTGTCTAACAAGGCAGCTTTGTTAGCTATCTTGCCTTTTCTCCTGTAAATAAAAAGTACCAGAGTGTGCTAAACGAGGTAATAGATGATGAATATAGGAGGATTCACAAGCTAAGATTTGCTGCTTTAGTCCTTAATCCAAGACTTGAGGAAAACCGTATATTTTACACGGAACATTCAACTAATTACTGTTCTACCAGAATATCATAAATTAGGATTATTTTTTAGGTACTAGGGCTTGAAGTGGGATTCAGACTTACCGGCCAGGTAGATATCATAAAGTTTTCTTACCACTGTTTGTTATTTGGATCAAGCTTCCTTCCAGTTTCTAGCGATGATCTACGATAATTGCTGCTTCTGTAGCAAAGATAATTACTGCTTCTTTAAATTCATTAACACAAAAATACTAAGAAAAATTTTTAACGTAAAAGAGAAGTCATTTTTGATAAAATAAAAGTTATTTTTTACATTCTGCTTGCATTAGACCATGCATTGTATATTTTATAATACGCCTAGTGCAAGCAGAATTTAATAAATTACTTTTATTTTCTCCAAAATGGCTTCTCTTTTACGTTAACAGTTTCTCTTAGTATCCTTAGATTAACGAATTTACAGAAGCAGTAGGCTAATTACTTTTTCCGGTAAAAAAACTGAACCCCGAGTAAAATGGTAAATAAAACGGTTCTAGGCGTTTAACCCCCCCCCCGGCGATTACCCACCCGGAAAATACCCCCCAGAAAATACCCACCCCCCGAAAAATACCTCCCCACCCGCGGAAAATACCCCCGAAAAATATTCCCGATATCCCCGCGGAATTCACCCCCTCCCCAAAAAATACCCCCTCCCCCGCGGAAAATACCCCCCGTGGAAAATCCCCCCCTGTGGAAAATATCCCTCGGAAAATACCAACCCGGAAAACCCCACCGCGGAAACACCCTCCCCCTCCCCTCGTGGAAAATAAGGCTTTCCAAATTTGAGGATTTTATTTGAGTTCTATATTTTAATTTCCGCATTACATATTTAGAATCAGCATAAGGAGCCAATTCTGTGGGTCAATAGCCAATAGTAACCAAGACATGGCCCAATAGTAACCAAAACTCTAAATAAAATTGGTAACAATAAATTAATAAAATTAGCTCCTTATGCAGATTCTAAATACGTAATTTTCGTTAAGTTTAATGTTACCCTTGAAAAGTACGAGCCTGAAAAAACTTGCCACATTTTCGAAAAAGGGGGAAATATCTCCTAGAAGTCAAGGAATCTTATTAAAAAACACTCCATCAGGTTTGCGAATCAGAAAACACTATTGTAGAGGTTTCTAACACCAATCTGCAAAAACGTTGAGTTCTTTATATTTTGTAAGTATGCAGACATGTTTTGGGGGGATTTTCTAAGGGGAAATGTAATGTTGGGGGAAGTTTCAGGGAGTTTAGTAGTATGGTATTAATACGTCTGGGAGGCCAGTCTCCCCTACTCCTTTCTTCCTTAGCAGCTTAAGATCATAAAAAAGGTTTAAGGGCGATTCCCCAAATTCTGCTGTCTATACAACTAAAGTAATAGATGGTGTTACTTTTAACTATAGTTATAGATGACGATATGTTTTCTTTTCCAACGATACATTTTTTAGCTTCTATGCCGTTTTTCATTGATTTTATGAATTTATGTCTGATGTAGGATACGAACGTTAGACCCATGGTTTCCTATGGTAAAAGAACGACACATTACTTGACTGAGCCAACAAGTCATTGAAAATATTATGTCCATAGGAATACACTCTAATGCAATCAATAAATTGTTTCCAGGACGCTGGCCAACTAGTATTAAGCGTCACAATATCATAACAAGCTTTTTGCGCAATCGATTTATCAATAGGATTTTTTTTTGGTATGTGTTATCGGTGATCTGTTTCCGGGCACCATTTTTGGCATCATTCAGAGAGTATGTATGCCACGGTGATTTGAGATATATGCTGGACAGACATATTCTTTTGATGGTTAATGAAACATGTTTGAATATCCAAAAATTGTAATACGTCCGACCAAACCCAATGAATTTATATTGACACTATGTTATGTGTGTTTTTATACTATATATCATCTTTGGTGAAAAAAACAACCCTCCCTACTAGCCATTCTTCAACTATTGAATTCAATCCTAGAAATGTTTCTGAACTTGGACCTTCAGGGGACAGCGAAGAGCAATATGAAAACTAAAGGCAAATCTTAATTTTTTTTGATAATTATTTTTATTTTTTAATTTCTTAATAATTATTTGTGAGCATTGCTCGTTTTAACCTGATTTATCTGGTAACATGATTAATCAGAGTCCATAGTGCAATTTCTTGGGAGTTTAATTCCAATCAGCAGCAAGTAAAAATAAACTTCGTTGAATCAAAGCCATAATGCACATGTACCAGTAACTTAGAGTTTAAACATCTAAGAAGTGGAGGTATGATGCCTCCTCTCACAGCCCTATCCCTTCGAATCCCGGCACCAGAACTTTTTTAAGCTATTGGATGGTACCTGCAACCAACCTACGACAGTCTTTTTTAAGGGTATTTTCAAAGACTTGTGTCATAAGGGCAGGTGGTTGTTACATTATTGTTAAGTGTTTGCCAATGCAAATTTAAATGTTTAAAAACCTACGGGCCAGGTAGGAAAAAGCCCGTCAGGGCCTTTTTCAAGACAAAAGTCAAGTGGGAAATCCACCAGATTTGGAAACATTGGCTCCTCTAGAAGGAGGAGTGGCAACCTTTTCGAATATTTTTCAGAACATTCTTATTTTCGAAAATAGAATTGTAACAATCTCACTCTTTTTTAGCATAAAGACGTTTTTTCTTCAAGACGTTCTCCAAGACCTTTTTCGAGACGTTTCGAAATGTTTCAAGATGTTTTTAAGACATTTTTCTTCAAGACGTTTCAAGATGTTGGTGTAATACACATAGGGAATTTCATATAGGGAAATTCATACGACCTTGTCAATGGCGTCTGCTTTCCACATGATCATATCCTCGAAATTGAACCACATCACACATCCCCATAAGATTGTAATAGTATGAACACGTGCACAGAGATATTAGGTGTAAATATGTATCAGAATACTGCAAGGGGTATTTTTTCAAATGAATATATTGATATAAATTAAGAAACTAGCTTGCATGCGAATTAATGAGGGGATGTTAGCACGTGATACTTTCCAGTGGTAATTAAATGGATAAGGAAATTTAAAGTCCATTGCTATTAATTGTTTGAGGCAAGCTAGACAAGGAAAGATTAGGCTAGGCATTGAAGTCATAGAGGTTTTATCTAATCATCATTGGGTAGATGATTTCACTTGCTTGTTACCGATCCCATATTTAAAACTGAATGACAAGGATTTACCTAATCATTTATTTGGAAGGTATTTCTAAGGATCCTGTTTTATTCCCCATGTTTTTCTTTTGTTTTTTCCCCAAACGTCATTTAAAGCGCGGGAGAGGCTACTTCGGCTTGAAACAGCGACTTCTACTTCTACTAGAAAAATCATCAAAAGCAGCTAAGCCTCTCTCGCCATTTTTTTATCCCCAATACTTATTGCAGGCAAGCCTGGCGTCGTTCTTATTACTATTTATTTTTTTTTTGTATTCCACAAGTTTATTTTTGTTTTGTTTTGTTTTCTACTAAGGTAACGGACTGTTCTACAAGGGTAACAAACTGTGAACGAGGAGAGACTCGGCCCAATAGTAACCGAACCCCTAAGAAAAAATTGATAACAAAAGATACATCAGCTGAATTGGCTCCTTAAGCTGATTCTAAATATGTAAGCCTCATTAAGTTTAATATTACCCTTAAAAAGCTACGAGCCTGAGAAACCTTGCCTGATTTTCAAAAAAGGGGAAAATATCCCCTAAAAGTCAAAGAACCTTATTGAAAAATACTCAATCAGGTTTAGCGAATCAGAGAACACTATTGTAGAAGTTTCAAACACCAATCTGCAAAATGTTAAGTTCTCTATATTTTGTAAGTATGCAGACATTTTTTGCGGGGATTTTCTATGGGGAAATGTTTTATTGGGAGAAGTTTCAGGGGGTTTAGTAGCATTGCTTTAATACGTCTGGGAGACCAGTCTCCTCTACTCCTTTCTTCCTTAACGGCTTAAGATCATAAAGAAGCTTTAAGGGTGATTCCCCCAATGATGCCTTCTACATAACCAAAGTCATAGATGGCGTTATTTATAACTACAGTTATAAAGAGACAGTGAAGGGTAATATGAAAACTAAAGCCGAAGCTTAATTATTTTTATTCTGAACATTTTTTGAACAGAATTTTTGAACTTGGAATGTATTATGCAGCCAAACCATAGTAGTCTGTGGCTGAAAATCGACAGTAAATGGTTTATTATATGTTTTGATCAATATTAATTGTGCACTGGAAGGATAAACACTTACATCATATTTAAAAACAGTGAAGATGGAATATTCGAAGAAAGTATGTAAACATGATAAGGTTATCGTTGCCTTGAATCTGAAAAGGATAGATATTTGAACTATGAGACAAGTACTAATGGAGACCATTTTGGAAATGTATGCATGCGTTCTCATGACAGTGAGAGATTAAGTTCCTTTGTAGTGTCAAAAAAATTCAACATTGCTGATGGTGGATGTGCGAGAGTGGTATTTCCACGGAAGCTAGTGATAAAAAAGAATGCAAGTCTGAAACTAAGAGTTAACCATGAGGGCCAACTTCTTGCTTATGGTTCTGGTAACGCGTTACCTGGTGATATATCCCATCGTCATCTTTCCGGTATTAGCATTAAAATGAAAGCAAAGGGGAAAAGAAAGGCATACTTCTGCACTAGTGTAATAATGCAAATCATGTCTGTGTCCCAAAACTACAAACAGTGTATAAATACTGTGGTAATAGACAGTGAAAGTGAAAGCAAAGTAAAAATGGCATTGGCAAAAAGCACAAGAACGGGGCTATAAAGATGTATTAAAGAAAAACAGAGCACCTACAAACATAACTACTGTCGTCGATGGTATACCAACAGATACAGTCTGGAAAGGTCTGGAAATTATGTCTTTGAGGATGACACCCACCCATAGCCGTCAGGAAAAGGGTTGTAAGTTATGCCCTTAGGGCATATAAGGTTATTAAAGCATAAGAACAATTAGTTAACGACGAGGGCCAACTTCTTGCTTATGGTTCCTGTAAAGCATTACCCGTTGATATATCCCATCGTCATCTTTCAGGTATTAGCATTCAAATGAAAGCAAAGGGGAAAGGAAAGGCATACTGCTGCACTAGGGTAATAATACAAATCATGTCAATGTCCCAAAACTGCAAGCAGTGTAAAAATAATGTGGTAATAGACAGTGAAATCGAAAGCAAAATAAAATTGGCATTCGCAGAACGTATAAGAACGGGGCTATAAAAATGAATTAATGAAAAACCCAGAACCTACAAACATAACTACTATCATCGATGGTATACCAACAGATACAGTCAATGAGCCCAATAATACCAATGATGAAATGTATGATGGTTGAAACTGTATTCATGCTAAAACTCATGTATCAAAGGCAGCGCAATAGCGCTGCAAAAGTAAAGAACGATGTTGGCACACTGTATTGTTTATTTATTCTTTTTTTGGTTTCTTTTAGACGAGGGCACTTCGTATCCAAAGAAGTGTCGTAGAAACTTCGAAAATAGCTCATTGGATTGGAAATTGGAAGGGCTTGTGCCCGATCTAATAGCTGAAAGTGATTGGAAGGCAACTAACACCCTGTCCACGTCCAGAAACATAATTATTCAACATAGTTGAAAGATCCGGAAATTATGTCTTCAAAAATAACACCCCCCAGAACCCTCAGGGCGAGGGTTGTAAGTTATGCCCTGGGGGGCATATAGGGTTTATTTTAAAAGGCTGATCGTATAAACTTCAAAAAGAGCTTATGCGATTGGAAATTCAAAGGGCTACTGCCCTTTTTAATAGTCGAAAGTGATTGGAGGGCAACTAGCCCCCTCTCACTTTCCGAAGCACATCCAATTGTGTTCACACATTGTGTTCACTCACTCACATCCATTTTGTTCAAAGTAGTTAAAAATTGTGAAAATTAGGTCTTTGAGGATTACTAACAGCCAAAAGCCCTTAGGGCAAGGGTTGTAAGTTATGCCCTTGGGACAAAAAAGGTTTTTATAGAAAGCGCTGTCGTAGAACCTTCAAAAAGAACTCACTTGATTGGAAATGGAAAGGGCTAGTGCCTTTTTTAATAGTTGAAAGCTATTGAAGAGCAACTAACTCCCCTCTCACGCCCATCGTTTCCCCAAACCCATCCAATCATTTTTGAGATAGCCATTTTGTTCAACGTACTTATAAGGTCCGGAAATTAATTTTTTGAGGATGACAAACCCCCCAGAGCCCACAGGTTAAAGGTTGTAAGTTATTCCCTGGGGGTATATAAGGTTTTCATACAAAGCGTTGTCCTAGAAACTTCAAAAGGGTTCATACAATTGGGAATTGAGAGGGCTAGTGTCCTTATTAGTAGTCAAAAGTGATGGGAGGGAAAATGCCCTCCCCCATGCCCATCATTTTCCCAAACACTTCCGATCAACATTTTGATATAGTTATTTTGTTGAACGTAGTTGAAGGGCCTAGAAATTATGTCTTTGAGTATGACACCCCCTCCTAGAGCCCTGAGGCCTAAGGTTGTAAGTTATGCTCTGGGGGTATATAGTTCTTATAGAAAGTGTTGTTGCAAAAACTTCAAAAAGGGCTCATTCGATTGGAAATTGAGAAGGCTTTTGGTCTTATAGTCAAAAGGAATCGGAGGGAGAATCACCTCCCCTCTCTCACACCCATAATTTCCGCAGGCACTTCCAATCAATATTTTGATATGGCCATTTTGTTCAACGTAGTTCAAAGGTCTGGAAATTATATCTTTGAGGATGATTCCCACCCATATCCGTCTGGACAAGGGTTGTAAGTTATGCCCTTGGGGCATATAAGGTTTTTATAGAAAGTCTTGCCGTAGAAGCTTCAAAAAGGGGTCGTTCGATTGGAAATTAAGAGGACTAGTGCCTTTTTTATTAGTCGAAAGTAATAAAATGGCAAATTACCCCCCCCCCCCCCACACGCGCCCATCATTTTCCCAAACACTTCCAGTCAAAATTTTGAAAAAGTCATTCTTTTAAGGTATTTGAAAGGTTCGGAAATCATGTCTTTGAGAAAAACAAATCCCCCAGCCCTCAGGGCAAGGGTTGTAGGTTTCATTCTGGGGGCATATAAGTTTTTTTCAGAAACCGTGGTCAAATAAACTTTGGATGGGCCTCTTTGAATTAGTAATCAGACGCTCTAGTGCTCTTTTTAAGAGTCAAAGTTATCGGAGGGCAGCTATCATCCCCCCACACACACAATCGTCGTATCGTCTCAAAATGTATCTAATAGAAATTTTGAGATAGTGTGGTAAACTGATTTTAAAGTTGTAGGGTGAAGTTGTAGTTGATGCCTTATTACTCCCTTTATAGGGGAGATACTAGTAGGGATGACCCTAGTACTCCCACGCGACACCACTGCTGCCATATACAATTTAGTCTAACGGTACCTAACCACATAGACAATGTTATTGACTCCGAGGGGGACTCCATATATGGGCATAGACTCCCTAGGGGAAATAGATTTCCGAGAAATTGATTTGCTGGTGTTCGTCCAGGAGAATCGTCCCCGGGCAAAGTTTGCGCATGCGCTTTCAAGGTCAGTTGATTTGTTGGGGTTCGTCCAGGAGAATGGTCTCCGGGCGAAGTTTGCACATGCGCTTTCAAGGTCAATTGATTTGTTGGTGTTCGTCCAGGAGAATTGTCTCCGGGCGAAGTTTGCACAAGCGCATTGACGGCGGGGAGAATTTTTTGATCTTACAGATGAAGAGATTAACGCGGGAAAGGATTTTCTAGGTTTTTCAAATGTGACAGCGCAGGGATGCCAAAACAAAAGGAACACGCAGAAATTACCTTTAGGGATTATTTGGGCGAAACAGTTTTGAGACATTTTAGAAGATGATTTATGCGAAACCGATTGAGTTATTTTAGAAGATGATTTCAGAAGATGATTTAGAAGAGGATTTGAGGGTGAAACTCTGTGGTCGTTATAATACACAGGTTCCATTTGAACAGTGTTGTGAGGTCCCCTACCTCAACATCCCCCTACCCCAACCCCAAAGGGCCCCGACCCCCCCCACCCCGAAGGAACCCCCTGGGCCCCTAAAGGCCACCGGTCCCCCAACGACCCCCCGGGCCCTCCAAAGGCCCCCCCGAGCCGCCCAAAGAGCCCCTGGAACCCCAAAGGGCCCCCGGGCCCCCAAAAGCCCCCAGAGTCCCCCGAGCCCTCAAAGTTCCCCTGGGACCCCAAAGTCCCCCTGAGCCCCTCCCCTTCTCCCTCCCTTTTTTGAATTTTTTTTTAGTTTTTTCGGACTAAATTTTTTAGACTAAGAAATTATTCAACATTTATCTGGTTTTTTCTTTAACCCATTAGCGTAGAGTTTTAGCTTAGATTCTTAGCTTAGAGTTTTTGTTAGAGTTCTAGTTTAGTTTAGTTTTAGTTAAGAGTTTAGAGTTTTTAGCTTAGAGTCTTAGCTTCGATTTTTTGTTGAAGTTCTAGTTTAGTTTAGTTTTAGTTAAGAGCTTAGAGTTTTAGCCTAGAGTCTTAGCTTAGAGTTTTAGTTAGAGTTGAAGTTTAGTTTAGTAATAGTTAAGAGTTTAGAGTTTTAGCTTAGAGTCTTAGCTCAGAGTTTTTGTTAGAGTTCTAGTTTCGTTTAGTTTCAGTTAAGAGTTTAGAGTTTTACCTTACAGTCTTAGCTTAGAGTTGAAGTTTAGTTTAGTAATAGTTAAGAATTTAGAGTTTTAGCTTAGATTCTTAGCTTAGAGTTGAAGTTTAGTTAAGTTATAGTTAAGAGTTTAGAGTTTTAACCTTAGAGTCATAGCTTAGAGTTTTAGTTAAAGTTATAGTTTAGTTAAGTTTTAGTTAAGATTTTGGAGTTTTAGCTTAGAGTCTTAGCTTAGAGTTGAAGTTCAGTTTAGTTATAGTTAAGAATTTAGAGTTTTTACCTTAGAGTCTTAGCTTTGAGTTTTTGTTAGAGTTCTAGTTTAGTTTATTTTTTTTAAGAGTTTAGAGTTTTAGCTTAAAGTCTCAGCATAGAGTTTAGTTAGGGTTCTAGTTTAGTTATAGTTAAGAGTTTTAGCTTAGACTTAGAGTTTTAATTAGAGTTCTAGTACAGTTTAGTTTTAGTTAAGAGTCTAGAGTTTTAACATAGAGTCTTAGCTTAGAGTTTTTGTTAGAGTTATAGTTTATTTTAGTTTTAGTTAAGAGTTTAGAGTTTTTGCTTACAGTCTTAGCTTAGAGTTTTTGTTGAAGTTCCAGTTTAGTTTAGTTTTAGTTAAGAGTTTAGAGTTTTAGCTTAGAGTCTTAGTTTAGAGTTTTAGTTAGAGTTGAATTTTAGTTTAGTAATAGCTAAGAGTTTAGAGTTTTAGCTTAGAGTTTCAGCTTAGAGTTTTTGTTAGAGTTCTAGTTTAGTGTAGTTATAGATAAGAGTTTAGAGTTTTAGCTTAGACATAGAGTTTTAATTAGAGTTCTAGTTCAGTTTAGTTTTAGTTCAGAGTTTAGAGTTTTAGCATAGAGTCTTAGCTTAGAGTTTTTGTTAGAGTTCTAGTTTAGTTTAGTTTTAGTTAAGAGTTTAGAGTTTTTGCTTACAGTCTTAGCTTAGAGTTTTTGTTGAAGTTCTAGTTTAGTTTAGTTTTAGTTAAGAGTTTAGATTTTTAGCTTAGAGTCTTAGCTTAAAGTTTTAGTTAGAGTTCTAGTTTAGTTTAGTTTTACTTAAGAGTTTAGAGTTTTAGCCTAGAGTCTTAGCTTAGAGTTTTAGTTAGAGTACTAGTTTCGTTTAGTTTTAGTTAAGAGTTTAGAGTTTTACCTTACAGTCTTAGCTTGGAGTTTTAGTTAGAGTTCAAGTTTAGTATAGTTATAGTTAAGAATTTAGAGTTTTAGCTTAGAGTCATAGCTTAGAGTTTTAGTTAAAGTTATACTTTAGTTAAGTTTTATTAAACAGTTTTGAGTTTTAGCTTAGAGTCATAGCTTACAGTTTTTGTTAGAGTTCTAGTTTAGTTTAGTTTTAGTTAAGAGTTTGGTGTTTTACCTTTGTGTCTTAGCTTAGAGTTTTTATTAGAGTTCTAGTTTAGTTTAGTTTTAGTTAAGAGTTTATAGTTTTAGCTTAGAGTCTTAGCTTAGAGTTTTTGTTGAAGTTCTAGTTTAGTTTTAGTTAAGAGTTTAGAGTTTTACCTTAGAGACTTAGCTTAGAGTTTTTGTTAGAGTTGAAGTTTAGTTTAGTTATAGTTAAGAGTTTAGAGTTTTAGCTTAGAGTCTTAGCTTAGAGTTTTTGTTAGAGTTCTAGTTTAGTTTAGTTATAGTTAAGAGTTTGGAGTTTTACCTTAGAGACTTAGCTTAGGGTTTTAGTTTAGTTTAGTTTTAGTTTAGAGTTTAGAGTTTTTAGCTTAGAGTCTTAGCTGAGAGTTTTAGTTAGAGTTATTGTTTAGTTTAGTTTTAGTTAAGATTTTTAGCTTAGAGTTTTAGCCTAGAATCTTAGCTTAGAGATTTAGTTAGAGTTGAAGTTTAGTTTAAACTCTAAGCTAAAACTATAAACTCTTAACTATAACTAAACTAAACGAAACTTCAACCCTAACTAAAACTCTAATCTAAAACTTTAAGGTAAAACTCAAAACTCTTAACTAAAACTAAACTAAACTAGAAACTCTAACTAAAACTCTAAGCTAAGACTTTAAGGTAAAACTCTAAACCCTTAACTAAAACTAAACTAAACTAGAACTCTAACTAAAACTCCAAGCTAAGACTCCAAGATAAAACTCTTAAACTAAACTAAACTTGAACTCTAAGTAAAACTCTAAGCTAAGACTCTAAGGTATAACTCTAAACTCTTAACTAAACTAAACTAGAACTTCAACGAAAACTCTAAGCTAAGACTCTAAGATAAAACTCTAAACTCTTAACTAAAACTAAACTAAACTAGAACTCTAACAAAAACTCTAAGCTAAGAATCTAAGCTAAAAACTCTAAATTCTTAACTATAACTAAACTAAACTTCAACTCTAACTTGAACTCTAAGCTAAGACTCTAAGGTAAAACTCTAAACTCTTAACTAAAACTAAACTAAACTAGAACACTAACTAAAACTCTAAGCTAAGACTCCAAGCTAAAACTCTAAACCCTAAACTATAACTAAACTAAACTTCTACTCTAAGTAAAACTCTAAGCTAAGACTCTAAGGTAGAACTCTAAACTCTTAACTAAACAAAACTAGAACTTCAACAAAACTCTAAGCTAAGACTCTAAGATAAAACTCTAAACTCGTAACTAAAACTAAACTAAACTAGAACTCTAACAAAAACTCTAAGCTAAGACTCTAAGCTAAAACTCTAAACTC
>JAQQPU010002000.1:35719-63318 GCA_029168905.1 Artemia sp. Kazakhstan ARC1039 | reverse complement strand
GGGTATAACTTAAAACCTTTGCCCTAAGGGTTGTGGGGGAGTGTCCTTAAAAACATATTTTCTATCTGGAAATAAACTATGCTGAACAAAATGGTTATCTAGGGGGGGGGGGGCTAGTTGCCCTCCAATCATTTTCGACTATTAAAAAGGGCACTAGCCACTCCAATTTCCAATCAAATGAGCCCTTTTCGAAGTTTCTACGACAACTCCTTCAATACAAAGCGCTGGGCTGAAGAGAAAAAAAACACATTGTGCCCACATCATTCTTTACTTAGGCAGCACTAGCGCGTGCCTATGATACAAGAGGCCATTCGCACTAAATTATTTACCCTTTTTATATTTTTGTAAAATACTTTGTATCTTAATTTAGGATATTCAGTCACTTTTTCATTGGGTCTAGTCTCTGAAAACACAATTTCTATAATCTCAACAGAGATTTTAAGCATTATGCCTATTAAGTTTTTTTGTTCAAATTTTACAAAATAGTTTTACAATTCTTCAAAACTCTATAAACCAGGATGGAGTAAGAGTATAAGGACCAAAACACTTTCTAAGTACCTCATTTGAACTTTTAATCAAAGGCCCATGCCTTTTGTAGGGAAAAACAGGTGGAGGTAGAAACTTCAAAATTACCTTCCTAGTGTATAATTAGGACTATGGATCTATTCCTGAAGGTCTTATTCATTTCATTGAACTAGTTACATTTTTTGTGGTTGGCCACTGCTCAAGGAAACATTCTAAACAAATAAAAGCAGTAATATTAGATTCCTTATTTTGCCATTTCTAATTATCATAGTTGGCTTCTGACAATGTAATCTAAGCCCTTGATGGTCTTACATATAATCCTAGGAATATATAAAAAACTGAAAGAAAACTTTAAAACAATGAAATTCTTAGTTTATAACATAAAAGATGTTATTAATCAGATTATCATACTTCCTTCTATTCTTATCTAATTTTCAAAATCATTTTGAATAGCCTAATATTTTGATTTAATATACATATTATATTAATCAGAAATGGAATAAGCCATAGGCTTGTCTCATACAGCACAAATTACATACCATGAGCAACACTTATAAACAACAAAAACAAAAACTATAAACTTCCCAATAAAACAAAAAAAACAAAAACGAAGATACCCTACAACAAATATACACTTCATGGTCCTAGGTACTGCCTTTCATAAAAAGAGGTCTCAACTAATGTTGTTTTGAAAGCTGCAACATCATTCACCAGAACTACTTGGTCAGGCAATGTGTTCCTTGATTTTACTGAACGATTTACAAAGGAACTCTGTCCAACTTTCCTTGATACCCTTGGCTGGTACAATTTTAAAGAGTTCTGCTGCATAGATGGATGATGACCAAACTCAAAGAAATCTTCCCAAGACAAATGGTCAATACCCTTTATGATGCAGAAAGTGTTGACAATGTCCATTCTGTCCCTTCTGAATTGCAGAGATGGTAAGCTCAGGCTACTCAATCTCTGCCCATAAGGTAGGTATTTCAGATAGGGGAAAAATTTGCACCTTTTCAATCAACAGTGAATAAGAGTTTCTAGTCAGATACCACACAGATGAGCAGTATTCAAAAACAGGGTGCACCCTTGTCTTATACCTCAAGTTACTAGTACTAGATCGCTATTTGCAATACGTCATGTGGGGCCAGTTGTCTGGAATAATTTGCCTGTTTCTTTGAAAAGTTCAGCGAATCTATGTGAATTCCGTCGGGACCTTAAAACCCTTTGTCTCCATAGGTATGAATTTGTATGAATTTGTTTAATGGGTGGTATAGTTGAGTCACTCTCAGGTTTGCCCGAAACCCGTTTTTCCTATATATTTTTTTTTTTTTTTGTTTTGTTTATTTATTATTTACGAGATGGCGGCGGGAAGTTTTGGAGTATGTGAAGTATTGATTTTTGATTATTGTGACCAGGAGCCGAGTGAGTGTAGGATTTTCATTTTTTTCTTCTTTTTTTCTTTCTTTCTTCTTTTTCTCTTTTTTTCTCTTCTTTCTCTTTATTATGTTATTATAAGTGTTAATTTTAAGAGGGTAATTACTTCCGAACAAGCATTAGCTTATGGAAGGTCATTTGTTTTTTTTGCGTTGTGTTGTTTTTGAAATAAACCCTTATCTTATCTTATACAATGTGGTAAAACTTCTCAGGTTAAACCTTCTGAAAGCTCTTTTGATGCAAAGCAAACCATAGTTTGCTTTATGCAAAACAGCTGATGCTTGCTTGTCAAACCTCAGCTGATCATCAAAAATAATACCAAGATCCCTAATGGAGTTAACAGGGCACACTGACACGTCACCAATGAAGTACCAGTATGCCACATCTTTTGCAAAGTAATGCATCACATGAAATTTCTTCTGGTTAACAAACATAGAATTTAAATTACACCATTCAAACAATACTTCCAAATCTCCCTGTAGAAGTCTCACATCAACCGGGGAGGTTACACAGCTTTCCATTGTCTGCAAACATTTTAATGGTGCTGTGTCAGATTACCTGCAGTAAATCATTTATAAATAAACAGAATAAAACTGGTCCCAGGCAGCTACCCTGAGGGACCCCATACCCTTCAGACAGTGCCTCACCAACCTTCACTTTCTGTGTCTGATTAGTTAGGTAACCCTTAATCCAAGTCATGCTTCTAAATCCAATCCCATACTTTTGACATTTTTCCACCAGCAAGGACACTGAAACCTTGTTGAATGCCTTGCAAAAATCAATATAAATACAATCAAACTTTAGGCCTGAATCAGCCATCTTTTGAAAATCACTGATTACTTCCATTAACTGCATGTTACACAATCAACTTTTTTTAAACCATGCTGTGCTCCACAATTATTTTTTTCAAAATAATTTTGGATCCAATACACAATTACTTTTTCCATAATTCTCAAAAAAATTGACATGTTTGAGATAGGGCAATAATTTGTAAAATCCAACCTTGGTCCACCCTTATGAAGGGGTTTTATGACTGCCTTTTTCCATGCAGCAGGGCACTTACCAGACTCCAAACAAAGATTAAAAAGAAATGCAAGTGGAGCCACTAAAGAAGAAGCCAGTTCTCACATAATAACATTTGAGACACCATCTATATCAGGGGCTTTATCAACAGAAAGCTTGCAGATAATTTTTTGGACTAGCTCAGGTGCTACATCAGAGTCATCATATTGTGACTCATTCTGTAACACAGAAGCTTGTGGTGCCAGTGATAAATTAGATATCTTATGGATAGCAGGATAAAAAAAACAGATGAAAAGGTTTCATTAAAAATAGCTGCTTTTTTTATCATCATCAACAGTTTCACCAGTGACTGGGTCATTGAAGACCATGGACGATGGTGACTACTCTTTTTTGCCCCTATTCACATACTTCCAATACCTTTTTGGACAACTTTGCATGCAACTAATTATTGATGATTCCACTGACTCAGTGTGTGACTGCAGGATCATTGTTGCCCTATTTTTCACCCTCATGTAAGCATGCCAAGATTCATCATCCCCAGCTGATAAATAAGCTCTCCAGTGTCTATTTTTTGCAGATATTGCTTCAAGGACAAATTTTGGCAGAATATTACAATAAATCACAGGCAAAACTAATTTTCCTCAAGTGAAGATTGTAAAACCCCTTTTTAACAAAGAACCTAAAGCTGCTCCTGGGGTTGGTGGTACCTAGGTAAAATTTAACTACAGCACCCCCTCCCAACTCATATATAAGCAAAAAAGGCCAAATCAAAGCAAAGAATTTGATCAAAGAGTGCAATCCCCCTGCCATACTCCCCTAGCTGCATTGCTTATGGAAGCTGACCTGGTTACCCTGCCCCACCTCCTAGGAACAGCTCTGAAAGAACCAATCACAAAATTAAATTAATACACAAACATAAGCTATTAATAAGGTTATGTATATCAAGGACCTTCAAAGAGAGGGGTGTATTATCAGAGAAACAGCCATGATATTCACAAAGAGCATAAAATAAGGAACATAATGATACTGCTATTAGTTGTTTGGCATGTTTCTTTTAGAAGTTGTCAACCTCCAAATATTTATCCTTAGATAATCTTCAAAGTATCTTAAAGCCTGTCATTTAGAGTTTTACCCAGCCTGGCAATAAGGGGGAGGGAGGAGTATGGGATGCAATTATCACTACAGCAACTGTTAGCCAAAAGACTAGGCTATAGGTTATGGAAAGGGTTAAATAGGGATTCATATGGATATTACTCTTTTTTGTTATTGTAGCTAATTTGGTAAAATTCTACTTTAGCTACTTTTGGCTATCTTGGGAAGTGGTTAGGCTAGGAAAATGAAACTTTGGTAAAGTTCTACCAAATCATATTATTGAGTTAGGGATAAAGTGAATACACCATTTGATGCCTTTTTTATGCTGATTACAAATATAAAAATCATTTCTATCAGAAATGAATTTCAGCCCATACTTTAGCCTGTAGACCCATCCCCCAAAGTTTTGGTAAAGTTCTACCAAATCATTATTGAGTTAGGACTAAAGTGAATACACCATTCAATGCCTTCTTTTATGCTGATTACAAAGATAATAATAATTTCTATTGGAAATGAATTTCAGCCCCCCCCCTATATATACCTAACCTAACTTAACCCTGAATTGGCATATATAGGGGGGGGGGGGGCTGAAATTCATTTCCAATAGAAATTATTATTATCTTTGTAATCAGCATAAAAGAAGGCATTGAATGGTGTATTCACTTTAGTCCTAACTCAATAATGATTTGGTAGAACTTTACCAAAACTTTGGGGGATGGCTCTACAGGCTAAAGTATGGGTAAAGTTCTACAAATTCATATTATTGAGTTAGGACTAAAGTGAATACACCATTTGATGCCTTTTTTTATGCTGTTTAGAAATATAATAAGCATTTCTATTGGAAATGAATTTCAGCCCCCCCCCCCTATATAGGCTATACCTAACCCAACCTAACCTAACCCTGAATTGGCATATATAAAGGGGGGGCTGAAATTCATTTCCGATAGAAATGCTTATTATATTTGTAATCAGCATAAGAAAAGGCGTTGAATGGTGTATTCACTTTTGTCCTAACTCAATAGCCTAATATGATTTTGAAGAACTTTACCAAAGTATGTCAAGAACCAGGGGTCATTCAGCAAAGCTTTTTTGGAAGCGTGCTAATACAAGGAAGAGGAACCATTTCTTCTCCAACCGCATCATAAGCCTCTGGAACGATCTGAGCAAAACGACAGTGAGTTCACCATCTGTTGACAGTTTCAAAGCCAATCTCGATAAGGAATGGGAAACCAAACTATGGCTCATGCAATGGGATGAAGCTGATGTCCCGCAGCCCTATCATCACTAACTGGCGTACACTGGACTCATCTATATTGCTAGCAAGTGCGATTTAAGGTAATTTGAGGTAAGTATGCCCCAGGAAGGTATTTTGTAGTACCTAAATCCACTCCTTCTCCCTCTTGAGGGTCCTGACCTTTAAAAATCCATGTGTTATAAAATTTAAACCTTGTAAAATAAATCTTGTGCTTAAATGAAGTATAACAAAATTGTTTTCAGCTTCACAACTTTGCTCAATCCCAATTTATAAGGTTTTTAAGATATGCAAATGGGTTTCCTAAATTTTGAAAAAAAAAACATTGCTATGACTTAAAATTCTACTCAAATAACAGGAATTGTATTTCAGAACTAAAACTAGAGAAAAAGAAACTGATAACTGAAAATTAAGGGAAAATATTGTTTTGTCAAAATTTCAATAGGTATAGACCTGTCTTGTAGGCAAATTTCAGGACCCCTAGAGGGAGAAGGAGTGGAGGCAGGTACTTCAAAGTACCTTCCCGGGACACAGGCTGACTTTAGCCTGTAGACCCATCCCTGAAAGTTTCATTTTCCTAACTTTAACCCTTTCCAAGATAGCTAAAAGCAGCTATAGTAGAATTTTACAGCTAATTCATCCAAAGAATCATGCACCAAGATTAGTAAGAGCCCTGCAAGTTATTATGCAAGCCTCTGAAACAGGGAGCACTGGCCTAGCATAATTTGAAAGATCAAAGGTTCAAATTAAGTGAAGAATCATAACTTTGGAAAACTAGGTAGATTACTAACTTTTTACACGTAACAGATAAATTACAAGTCACTACAGATCCAGCAAAGAATACAGCGCATTCAGGAATTTCACTTTGAAGCAAAATCATGATTTGTAAATTTGAATTTTTTTAAAGTGCCATCTAATAAGGCAGACATTCACTGATTTGTTTTTCAGCAAAATTAATTGAGCATTTTTTATAAAAATTTAGCCAAATTAGATTAGCTTGTCGTATTCTGTGTTTCCATGTTGCTTATCTTACTTGCTCTGATGATCAGTTACTTGAATAAGTACAGATTACCTTTACCTTATATTATCTTAAATCGCATTACAGATTATTACATTTACATTACAGATTATATCAAGTATTGTAGATATGGCATAGAAGTTTGAACTCTCGAGATAACTAGCAGGATCAAAACCAATACAGATTAAGTGTGAAAGGCGGTTCATTAGTTAACCTGAAATTGGGATGATAATTTATTCAAGTAGTCAGTTAATGTCTATTAATCAGTTCGTGTTCAAAAGTCATAGTTTTAAAACTGGTAACTAAGCATTAGAAAGCTTAGGATTATTTCATCATTTTTTATCTAATTCGTTTGAATTTCTTTGGTGTAGGAAAATAAAATAGTAATGGCTATAGACTTTTGCAATTTTGTAGGTATAACAATCCAGTTATAACCAATACGGTGTTTGGTCACAAAATGGCCCATAAGTTAACATGGTATTCACGTGATGGTAAGACAGCAAACCTTATTGATTATGTTGTAGTAAACCAAAGACTGGCAGGATCAATACAAAATACTAGGAGTGCTTTTATTGATGTTAAAAGTGAAGATCGCTATCTAGTAGTGTCTAGGGTTAATTAAAAGCTGAAATTTTCGGAAGGGTAACTACCTCCTGGTAAACTCTGATGTTGATAGACTCCAAGATGTGTGGCGATAAAAATAAATGACTGCGCCATATGTGGCGATAAAAACAAATGGACCAGGCTTAATTGTCGTGATAAGGATTGACCGTGTCAATGTAATGTTATGCTTTAAGGCTGTGAACTTACACCTTATAAGTTCTCCGATAACGCCACTTATAGCGTTAAGGACTGTGCCATATGTAATGTTATGATTTAAAGCGGTGTAGCGATCGCTCCAGATCTTCCGGGTGATTTTTCTTAAGCTACTTAAAAGGCTAGGCAAGCTATAAAAATAATGAGAAAATTAAGTTTACGATCGCGCCACAGCAATGGGGAGTAAAGTAAATTTATGACCGCGCCACCCTCAATTATTGAGAGAAAATAAAATGTGTAGCTATATAAATGTATCCTCTTTTCCTCGAGCTATCTGGAGATCAGATCCCCGGGAACGTACCTTGGAGGCATACGAACTAATTACCTGTCATGCGACTAAATACAGACATATGAAATAAAACAAACACAAGTAAAAAGGCAATAGATTTATTGAGACTTACATATTAGGTGTACAGCAGTGGTTCACTTCAAATGACAACAACAAAGGCAAGGATAAACTGGCTCTCAAAGATAATGTTGATGGCAATAGAGACAATCCATAATTGATAACGAAAAACAGTTTGTTTCACTATATCACGAGAATAAAACTCCTTCGAATTACTAGCTTTTTTCACGATTGGCCCAATTCCTGTGGAGGGGGCCGCTGTTTTGTAATTATGCTCGCAAACTCACTACATTATGCGGACTGTTCGTCCAATAATTTGTTTTAATTATTTCTGATGATTCCAACGTTCACACACTCTTATAGCTTAGACCTCCTGCGAAACATTGTATCTATCATTTTTTTATTACCAAAGATCTTAGCTAAATTCAAAACTGTCTAGCGTCATTGTTTGACTGAAGCTAAAATGCAATTTCTCTTTTTGCTGATTAAGAATTTAGACTCTTGGAAACGGTATTTGAACTCAATCAGGGGACGTTTAATTTCTGTCGGAATTGTCTTTAGAAGAAAGGAATTTTATTTTTTGTATTTTAAATATATCACATTTTATTCACGGTAGATATTACCCTTCCCATTATTTAATGACGTTCCGTCATTAGGACTTGCTTGCCTTTGGGTTTTTGAAACATTCGCGATTTGTTTACTATTTGTTCTACGTAATTTTAATTGACATTGTATTATTTTATACTTTTATATAAGCTTAATCAGGAGTGCTAAAAATTGTCTCTATTACTTTTCTTATTTTATTATACATCCCTATCTAAAATTCATCTACCGGACTAAGATTATTCATGGTTCTAGCCTAGCTACTATACTAAAGATTTTTTTTCTACATCTAACACTGATTACTTTTACAGTTCCAACAAGGTTGGGGCTATTCTACCTTTACATAAGATTTTTTTTTTGAGGATTCACCTTTTGATTTTGCTGACTATAGGGCACACTGCTTCCTATCTATGCTACATTAAATGAATAGTACGACAACGCTACACCTAACTATCTGAACATCTAACGCTGCATATAAGAACGATTTAAAACACACAATATTGGGTTTACCACGTTCACTGGTAACATTAAAACACTTTCACTGGGGATGTTTGCTACGTAACATTAATAATAGGATATTGGAATTTTTGAGTTATCGAAGTTATTAAGATGTAACGTATGTAAATTCACACCTATTTCATCACCTTCGAGTCTCTTTAGCGTACTCAATCCTTCTGTGGTAAATTATTGCCCTTCACTCTTTTCGTTTTGCAAAATTTTTAAAGCACTTACAATATAGTTTCTTTATGGAACAGTTCGATCATGATTATGTTCACATGACAAGCTTTCTCTGATTGTCAAATGGGAACTGATACTTCCAACTACAGGTGTGGGAATATGGTATCAAAGTTCATTCTCACCTGCTTTTTGATAGTTCATAGGGTGCCTTATCATTAAGGGATTGAACACTGGGATTGCGTTCATTTTCTTCTCAGCATATCATTTTTTGGGATATTTTAAGGCACTTAGAGAATGTAATTCTCGTAAAAAATTGTTCATTCGTGCACTTAGGGATCGCAGTTCTCTTATCAAATTGTTCGTGCCTGGCTTGCGTCTATTAACTTTTGCGGTGATTCCTTGGTTAATCACAGGGGAATTGAAGTTTGGATTTGGAATGGGTCGATATCAAACTTTAGTGACTCCTTCAACATATTGTCTTTAACTTGCGGGAGGATTATATTGTCACTAAGGGGTTAATTACTGGGGTTAATTTTGGTTTCCGTAATTCAGTGGCTGGTTTCCAGGTCCATTTGTCAGAAATTATCTCTTAACATTTATAGGATAACAGAAATATGAACTTTTCACACAGAGGGGCTAGGATGGATTCCGACAGATGGTCGAAAGGGATTCGACGCGTGAGTCTGTGACACATAAATAATTTTTGGGGTCATCAAATATCATAACTATACGGTCATATGGTATATGGGTCCATAATGATTATTAAAGGCGATATTTATGTACTTATATCTTGTACTGGTCGATGAGGTTCTCAGGATTTATATGATTATATAGTTCGATAATGCACTGGATACTGAGATTCAAATATAGTGTTACCTGATACGTAATGTGGTTCGTGGTCGAGGAAACAATGATCAAAAGGTAACTGTAATCTTCATAAATGAAGCTAGGAAGAAACTTGCCTGGAGTCTATGGTGAGTACTCTTCGTTGGTTGAGGTATGATGAAAAGAGATGCTACTAGGTTTTATCTGCACTGGACACCTCATTGTAATGATTCATTTCCAATATGTCAATCCTCTTCCTGTAATAAAAATAGCGAGGCAGAATCAAACGTTCTTTAAAATCAAGGAGTCATAATACATAATAAACAGTGCGATTAGGTGCATTTTTGGGTTGAATGAAACCCTACAAGACAACCTTAAATAGATAAACTAACATTACTACATGAATATTGGCTTTAATAAAACGACATTATTATCATGTTGGTATCAGATACATATAATTCCCATTGGGAAATCTAAAACAGAGATGTCTTCAAATTTGTTTTGAGAAATGAAACAACGATACAAGGCTTATTTAATTCTTCAATACTTATTTAATTCTCCCTTAGATTTAAAATAATCCCCTAAACATAAGTTACCCTACATTGTTAAATTTGAGGTCTCAGTTTACATTATATTTCATGCCTTCGTTGTTCACGCACGTCCGTGCTGTTTAAGAAACGCATGTTGCAGCATCATAGCCAAACGGTTTTGTGTAAACGACACTACGATGAGGGAACAAGACATAGCAAGGACGAGTGAAGACCTCTATACCCACTCGTTTTCTTATGTCTTCCCATTTTCTTGGCTTAGACGTTCTCATGGGGTTCCGGGTTTAACTTCTGCATTTCAGCCGTTTCCCCGTGTTCTTCTCTTGGTTTTCGCTTTCTTAGTCTCAGGATTTTTCCATAGTTAAAGGTCAATAAGGTTCTTATGGTCAGGGAGGTCGCGAATACATAACATATGGTCAGTAGTATGTTCCACCAGAAATTGGTTGAGAATAATCCGTATCTATTATCCACATACTTTAATCTCTAGTCCTCGTTTGTAAATAGGGGAATCTGGGAGTCTAATGCTTCTCTTATTTTTGTAAGCGGTAATGTCCCTTTATTCTTTTCTATTTTGGACCATATTGAGGTTTTCATTTCCTCACTCTCTATATTAGGAATAGTGTATGACAGGTTAATTGCCTTAAAATGGATTATTTTAGGAATTATTTCATTTGCGCTCGTGGTAATTAATGGCGTTCGAACAGTTGACTCGTCGACAAGTCGACAGTTACAAGTCGTAGTTACAAGTCGACATCCTTGTTTTATGGTTATCGTACCCACATCTTGTAACAGTAATTCTGTCCTATAACTTGGATTTATTCTTTCTGTATTATTATAGCAAGACAAAGTTCCAACAGTTTCTCTTGGAACAGAAAATAACCAAAGATCATTTCTAAGGTGTATGAATGTTTCTCGCTTAGCACTTCCTAACACGGCTTCTTTCAGTTGGACTGGATACATCGTACTGGAATGGTACTAGTAGACTTTTTATATTAAAGGAAATTATTCGAATTGATTATATGCAATGTGACTTTTTAATTAGAATTTGTTTTCGGGAACTGATATATGTTGAACAGACGGCATCAGACGGTTTTGATTCATGCGAAGCCTTGATATATGTTGAACAAAATTTTGCTACAGCATTTTTATAATTGTATGATTTTTACTCGTAAATTAAAAGTTTTTAAATTATTATTCCTTTATGACGCCTATCCATTAAAATCTTTTTTTTAGTATTTTTATTGGTATTTTAATCTGTCCGGTTTTTTCACCGTTCTACCTGACTGTGTCGTTACTTTTTCTTCTGTTTCTTGCGGTTTTTTCTTTTTAGGTTTTGCTAGCGAAATAAGATCAAATTTTTTGAATTGTTTTTTCAAAAATTCTTGCCCTTTTAATTTTGTTTTTTTGGGTTGCGCAGCTGCTGAAGTCGGTTTTGATTTCCCTATTTCTTTAACTACTATATGGTCTGATTCGCCGTCAGACTCTTCGGAACTAGCTTCCGACGAATCCACATTAGAATTTTTAGAGGTGGCACTTTTTGAGGTATCACCTGCCCTTCCTTCGAATATATCTACTCCTCCGGAAGTAGAAGGTTTATTCTCTAAGTCCTCGCTTTGAGTTTTCAACTCGGAAGATTTGAAAGACTCTTGAGAGCTTTGAGAGGAATCAAAAGTTTTTGCGGGGTTCCTCCACTGTTTAAATGCCATGTCTTCAGGGGGGTGGGGCATTCTTTGCACTAGTGTTTCCCTACATGAAGTCCATTGTTTAGGTTTGACCTTGGACACAGTTATATCATGATATTGTCCTTGCTGGTCATTCTTGGGAGTTTTATTCTTAGACAATGTACTTTGACCCTTTTTATTGGGAAACTTATTAAATCCATAGCTTCTCGTAGATTTGTTTTAATTGAATCTTTGGGAGGAGTTTTCTCTACAATAATACCCGGAGTTTCTACAGCTCTGTTTAATTCCTACTGCAATGACAGGGGCCTTTCTATTGATGTTGCAGGGGAAACCATGTCGTGTGGAAATCTTTTGGGGGGACAAAGGGTCGAAATTCTATCAGGGAAAAATTGGTTTTTCGGAGATATCGTATAATCTAATTCTCCTGTGCTCTCCGATGATGAACTTTTTGGATCTTTTGGCGTTTTTATTCTTACTGTTATTAGGGATTTTTTCTTGGGAATAACTAGATTTTTCATAGCTAAAAATTCTTCAAAGTTTTCCTCATCGCTCTTATCCTCGAAATAGTTTTGCTTGAAATTAAAGGGTTTAGCTCTGCCAATCTTGATTTAGGGGGGCTCATTTTCTGCATCTGACGAATCAGTAGAGGAGGGACGTGATACCCATCGCTCTGGAAATTTGGCTCTTTTTATTCGGCTATCATGCGCCTTGTGGGTCCTTCCACTCTCTGGGTTTACCATTTTAAAATTATAATCGTTATCGTACTTTTTGACTATTCTGTACGGTCCACAATATTTGTTGGAAAGTATTTTGGATTCTGTATTTTGAATTCAGCCGTAGAAGCTAAAGTATAATTGAAGCAGCTGTCCTAGTTTTGCCTGTCCCAGGTGGCCCCCTGGAATAGGTAGATATGAGGTTCGCTAGGGCTCTCCATGCATTAAGATAGAATTGAATTCAATACATGCTTTTGATCGTAGTCGAGATATTCAAAATGTGGATCTAAAGAAACTCTTTTAGTACGAGATTTGATATACCTTAGCTGTAAAATCATCTTCTTCAAAGGTGACTCATTAAGCTTAAGTACCAAAGGGTATATTCGTACTAAATATTTTATTGATGTAGCTACCACTTTAAAATATACCGGAGCGTCATTGCCCTATTAGTGGCAATGCTAAAAAAAAATTAACTCTGTGTTAGCGGTTAATTTTAGCTGACTTCTTATCCAAATTAAAAAAACTGCAAGCGATCGACATAATCGAACATTGTATTGTAGTATATGCTCATTTTTCTTTTACCTTCATCATAAGACGTAATTAGACTTTTACTATTACTAAGGAGCCTTTTTTTAAAATACTAAACACTTTTAACCCATTAGATTTGATCGTACATAGAGACAATGTATAGAGATTACTTTCAAGATTTCCAATGCCTTTTAGACAATTGGTCAAAAGTAAAACCTTATTTTAGCAATATCTTGTTATTATTATTAGTATTATCACTATAGCCAACCATAAGACACACATTGTTAATTGCTTAAATAATTCATAACCACTTCTCACAGTAAAACTCGAAAGAGAAATAAGTCCTTGGAGGAAATAGCAACCAAAAGGTATTCTTTCAAGAATAAAGAAAAATTCAGCTGAACGAAAAGCCCCTACGGATTGCCTTAATCACCCCCCATAAACTAAATAGACAAACAACATTTTGGCTTTTCATAAAGCCACACCTTTCCCTTTTGATGTTATTAATCTGAAATGTAACTCAAATGAACCCATGCGAAATATTGGTTCGACTAGCCAACATTAGCGTATACAAAAAAAATGAACTGCAATTTAATCGATTTATCGGCGTATTCCTTTTCCTCAACGTCAAAAAAACGTTCCCTTTTACATTACAACGTTAGCGATTGGATTAATTGACCTGTGTACTGTTTCACGTCCTGAATTATTTTGATATCCTTATTAATAAGCGATCTGTCGCCTAAAAACAAACAAAATACGAGCAAATAATTCATTATTCTAAAATGCCGATTAAGTACCCATAATAAGAATGCCAATTTCACCGAACAAGAGGAAACTGCTCTTGAAAAAATGTGACATTTAGAAAAGTCTTATGGTCTTAGTCTATTGATCCCTTCGGTTTGATTTATTTTTTGTGTGGCATAATACAAAGTTAGTTCACATACCTTTTAAGTTAAGTGTGACATTCACCTTGAATAAAACTATTTCGACAACCAGTTCCCGCAATCTAGCAACTAATCACGTGTTACTCGTGCAAAATAGACAGTTTAAAAAAAAAGAAAAAAAGGGAACCTTCCGTAAGTTCAAAAGTACAGAAATTAGCTATCAAAGTTCCAAAATATTGTATCTTGGAGTCACAAATAAGACAGAACTAAAGCAAAAAAAAGAACAAATCATATACCACGGCAAAATAAAATGAATCGAAAACTGTAGCATTTAACACACAAGTTTGGCCCGTAAACTCAACCAGTAAGAAAAATCATAGCTGAAATATATAAATAACCTGTAAAAAAAACAGTAGAATGAGTAGAAATCTAGAGGAAGTAAACATAATGCAGAAATTATTAAGCTGAATATCCTAAAAACAAAAGAAATGTACACATATAAACTTAGTTTTCCAAAGAACGCATTAGAAACCAGTAATAGGTATACCGACACAAACGAGTCGCGAGCCCCTTGTCAACAAGTGGTCAATTGCGACAATTAATAATCCCAATATCCTGAGAGGTAGGAAGAAACCCCCCTTTCGTTAACGGTAATTTCTGAAACTAAATCCGCACTATGGTTCTCACGACTGTAGAATAATGTTGTGATTTTAGCCTAATTCTCGAGTGATTGTGTAAAAATAAAGCGTAAGCAAACAATTAGTTAATTTTCAAGTTCTATTTATTTTTGCAAAGAATACGCATTCTACGAGAAGCAAGTTCTGTCAAGGCGGGTAGATGGAAAATGGACAAGTGGAGCCAGGAGGCAGATTCTCCTGATTGGCTAGTCACGAGAAAATATACTCTTGACGAATCTGATAGAAACAGCCTAGAGGCGGTTAAATCTTTCCGAGTTAAACATAATACGATAATTCTTTGAGACATAGGTGGACAGGAAAATATAAATAGAAGTTGTTACTGATTTGCAAACGTCAAGAATAAAAGTAAAACTATGATAATTAAAGATTACACCAACCCTTTGAGCCGAATATGGTACCTGATGTAGCCAAGGCAAACTTCATCAAACAAGGAACGTAACATAACCAAACTTATGCAATCCATGAAAATTCCAGTTTACAAAAAATAGTCCATTTAAAAAGTCCACAACACTATGTTCTTTAAGAAACATATTAGTTTGAACTGAGACTAAGAAAAATGCAATAAGCATTAATAGCAAGGTGAAAGCGACCCAAAAATATATCTAAAATATAATGAAACAATGGTACAATATTTTAATACCGTCACCTAGAGAAGTTTCTTGTACGTAATGATTTTATCTTCACAATAATATAAAACAAGTAAGATTTACATATCGCGTCCTGCACAGTCTGACTCCCATGTCTTCGGTCGCATTTCCAATGACTTTACAACCAAAAAATTACATCTTATTGTAACTTATTACATTTAAATTGGGGTTAAACTAGCTTTAATTCACCAATAAGGTCACTACAAAACGTAAATACATTTTAATTTCATTTGGGGAATGTTGACACCAATACCGCAGTATAACGTGCAATTTAGACTACAGTTACGAAAAAAATTCTCAATTTTTCCTTAATTTCGACTGTAACTGCAACCGCTCCAGGCTCAATGCCAACATTTGCTGTACTTAAGTTGTTACTTACAACCATGCCGCATTTAATTGACGATTTTCCATAAGAAATATCGTAATATCGTTAAGAGTAGAGACCTTTTCCATTACAAAAATCTGGTTAAAATCTTATAATTTGTAAATCCAGAAGGAAATCAATTATATCTTGTGTGAAAAGTACTCCAGTTCTCTTTTGACAATTTACGCTCGATTACCCACTCAAAACTAAGTAAAAAAAGAACTTTCAACTAAAAATGAGTAGGGAGACACCCTCCAGTCCGGGAGATAATAATAATAATAATAATATTTTTTTGTTCTCGATAAGTAATGAAAGCCCAACACATCCGGCAGAACTCTTCTGCTAACAATAATAAGCACATAATCGGTGAAAACCCCATGAAATACTTTGAAATTGACGCAGGATGACTTATTCAAAACAGTCATTTGAATTAAAGTGAGATTTCTGAAAACGGATGGACCCCCAATCATTGGAGGTTGTGGCCAAGCGTTGGTGTCGTGTCTGTTGTCCCACTACATTATCACTTGATCCTCACCATCCTTTGAGAAACAACTATATAGTTACGAAATATGCTGATATAACAAGAACCGCTTAACAAAGAACTATAAATGTATTTCGACAAAATTTTCTTTTAAACAGATGGACCCTCAGTCATGGAGAGCTGTGGCCAAGGAGCAATGGCAGGTGGTGCCTATATCCCATCCCTTTCCCATTAGACCCTAGCTCTCTTATGAGAAACAACTATACATCTAGGAGATGTGATGGCTGAATAATCAAGAGTTATAAGCTCTAGTTATATGAACGAACACTAAGTCTTGGAGAGCCGTTGGGTAACTGTCGCAACCTGTGGTGCCTTTTATCCCATTGGTCATTACAGTCTGTCGAGGGAACTCTCATCAGAAAATAAACTCATCTCTCTATGTAAAATGACCCTCAAGAATTACCCTACATTGCTCTTACTGTTAGGAAAATTGCTTTGACAAAAGTAACCACTCGAAGGGATCTTCAAAAGAGGTGGGCAGAGAAGCCTCGCACATAAGGAAATTGTGTCCGGAGAACGGATGCGAAGTCTTTTTATTCTTAGGGTCAATTTTTGGAACAACAATTCCTTTACGAAGAACAACTTGTACCGGAAAGAGAACGTAAAATACTAATAAAAAATTAAATACCACAAAAATAAAAACGCCAAGTTAATGACTATAACTTATGATAATCGTTATTAAATCAAAAGTATACAACTATTATATAATCATTATTGTACCTTAAAATACTATAACTTAACATAATTATTCTTAAAATATATTAATTTTGAGTAATCATTTACTATTCCTTAACAACGGTAACCTAACGTAAACATTATTAAATAAGGGTATACAATTATTACGTAAATACTTACTATTCCTTAAAATATTGTAACTCAACATAATTGTTATTAAACTAGGACCTATAGCTGTAAGCGATCATTCCAGATCATGACAAATCCCAAGTGTATAGAGTTGATTCATAGGACATATTAAGGTGTACCAACGGAAAAGAAACGTTCATATGAAAAAAAAAATTTCCCCTTTCACCTCAAATAACTTAATCAATAGAAATCCCTCTTAATTGATAAATATTATATAATAACACATTTGCAGATACCGGTACGCGAGTAACCGTCAAACACTGACACAGTGAAACGTCGAAACAAGCGACTATATGGTACGTTGCTATTATTAACTCAAAATCTAAAATAATAATATTAATAAAAAAAAGGGGGATGATAAGATTCCTGAGCCAGCCACAATTAAGTAACTGTGGCCTGGCAAATCTAACGTCATGGAAACTCAAGAAAAGCCATAGTATGGATAATATTAATGATTCCTTAAAAGAATGGGCTCTTATCAGGACAGTGGAAAATCTCGACTGTCCCACACTACATTTTCTTTTAAAACCTCCAAGGAAAGTCTTGGAAGGCAGAATAATCCTAAGACTAACGGCAAGTTTGTTTCATTATAATTTTAGCGCACGTGTAATGACGAGAACACCCGAATACACCAGGCTAAGCGCCAACCTAGCATTCCAAATTTTAATACAAAAGGTTCCAATAACAAAGTATGCTTTATTATCTGAATACATCGCAAATAACATTTGGTATGATCGGGATGAAAACAATATCACTACAATTGGGCCCATTAAATTTCTCTCCATTCTAATAGACCAAGGACATATGTTAAAGGGAGAAAGCTTACTTAAGACCCTATATGTCAACTGTGTAAATAACACATACCTAAACCCAATAAACCCTTCGACGGGATCCGCTATTTTTCAAATCACCCTGAGGGATTATAAAGACGTAAAGAAAATAACCCTGAATTTCTTCCAACAAGACGAAAATTTCGGAATCAAAATATTCCCCGGCTTTGACGGAATTGTGCGCGAGCAACTATGTTGTTGCCAATTGCACATAAGCTTAAGTTTTTCTGCGATAAAAATAATAAATGACCCATTTTCATTATCTCAATGGTGCCGAAAAGTCATTTGACAAAATATGCGAAGGAATGACATAACTGCCACGATGGAAGGTACATACCTCTAAAACCAACTATTAGTATATTTAATCTATTTGAATACGCCTGAAAGTGGTTAAAATAACGTAGTATACGAACTCAAATTTCTCAATTCCAATGTATCATCATGGGAAAATAATCGGCTTACCAATATTTTAAGATCCCCAGGATCAAAGACGGCAATTTTCCTAACAGTAAGAGCAATGTAGGGTAATTCTTGAAGGTCATTTTACATAGAGAGATGAATTTATTTTCTGATGAGAGTTCCCTCGACAGACTGTAATGACCAATGGGATAAAAGGTACCACATGTTACGACAGTGACCCAGCGGCTCCCCACGACTTAGTGTTCGTTCATATAACTAGAGCTTATAACTCTTGATTATTCAGCGATCACATCTCCTAGCTGTATAGTTGTTTCTCATGAGAGAGCTAGGGTCTAATGGGAATGGGATGGGATATAGGCACCACCTGCCATTGCTCCTTGGCCACAGCTCTTCATGACTGAGGGTCCATCTGTTTAAAAGAAAATTTTGTCGAAATACAATCTTGTTATGTCAACATATTTCGTAACTATATGGTTGTTTCTCAAAGGAAGGTGAGGATCAAGTGCTAATGTAGTGGTACAACAGACACGACACCAACGCTTGGCCACAACCTCCAATGATTGGGGGTCCATCCGTTTTCAGAAATCTCACTTTAATTCTATTGGCTGTTTTGAATAAGTCGTCCTGCGTCAATTTCCAAGTATTTCATGGGGTTTTCACCGATTATGTGCTTATTATTGTTTGCAGAAGAGTTCCTCCGGATGTGTTGAGCTTTCAATTACTTATCGAGAACAAAAAAATTATTATTATTATTATTATTATCTCCCGGACTGGAGGGTGTCTCCCTACTCATTTTTAGTTGATGGTTCTTTTTTTTACTTAGTTTTGAGTGGGTAATCGAGCGTAAATTGTCAAAAGAGAACTGGAGTACTTTTCACACAAGACATAATTGATTTCCTTCTGGGTTTACAAATAATAAGATTTTAGCCAGATTTTTGTACTTAACGATATTACGATATATCTTATAGAAAATCTTCAATTAAATGCGGTATGGTTGTAAGTAACAACTTAAGTACAGCAAATGTTGGCATTGAGCCTGGAGCGATTGCAGTTACAGTCGAAATTAGGGACAAATTGATAATTTTATTCGTAACTGTAGTCTAAATTGCACGTTACCCTGCGGTATTGGTGTTAACATTCCCCAAGTGAAGTTAAAATGTATTTACGTTTTGTAGTGACCTTATTGGTGAATTAAAGCTAGTTTAACCCCAATTTAAACGTAATAAGTTACAATAAGATTAATTTTTTGGTTGTAAAGTCATGGAAAATGCGACCGAAGACATCGGAATCAGACTGTGCAGGACGCGATATGTAAATCTTATTTGTTTTATATTATTGTGAAGACAAAATCATTACGTAGAAGTAACTTTTCTAGGTGACGGTATTAAAATATTGTAAAGATATAATAATGTAATCATAACGCTACTGGGCTATGTAGGGCACATCGTATCCCTATACTGGGCGCAAACAGACAGAAATCGAAGACAGAAAGCTGCATTTAGTCTAGGATTTATTCCTTTGTATAATCAATATCTATTATGTCCAACCGTTCTGCTTCTGTTGCAGAGATAGTGCCACGTGGCAGAGTACATATATTTAAACGCGATGTTACCTAAATTTTTATGTTGAATTTTAAAGTGTTATTTGGTAGGTTCATATATTTTGCGGAATATTCAAGTGTTTATGAATAAGTTCCGTTCCTTCCTTTGGGTCAGATTCAGGTTTTTAGGGCATCAGGTATAGTCTCTAGAATACTCATGTTTCTTATTATTTTCAATTTTAATAATTAATTTTATTTTCTTTTCATTACATTAATAATTTTCCTTTCATTTTCATTAATTTTATTTACATTTCTTTTCTTTTTTATGTAAATAATTGAAGTTAATTAGTTCAATATCTCGACGATGAAAAAATGGAAAGATTGGAAGGCGAATTGACGATGATTGGAAGGCAGCTAGCCTCCTCCCACACTCTACTTTTTTTTCCAGAGGCACTTCATATAGAAGTGCCTCTGGGGTCGTCGTATAAACTTCAAAGGTGGCTCATTCGATTGGAAATCAAGAGTTTTAATGCCCTCTTTAAGAGTCAAATTGATCGGATGGCAACTGGCCCCTCAGGCTCTTTTTCCCCAAATACATCTGATGAATAATTTGAGGTAGCCATTTTGTTAAAAATAGTTCAAAGCTCATATAACAAAAACTCCTTTACGTATGGTCATTTCGTTAAACATAGTTCAAAGGTCAGATAAAAAAAATCCTGTGTCGACACAACCCCCGCAGGTCCCGGGGCTGGCGTTGTAAGTATTGCTCTGGGGCATATATGGTTCTTATGGAAGGTATGCTCGTATAAACTTCGGAGAGTGCTCATATTATTGGAAATTGAAAGTTCTCGTTCACTTTTAAGAGTCAAAAGAGATCGGATGGCAACTAACCCCCCTCTCTATACTTTATTTTCCTCAAAACCATCCGGTAGAGCCTTTTTTTCCAAATAGTTCAAAGGGCAGATAACAAAAACTCCAGTGTCGACACATCCACCTAGGACCCGGGGCAGGCATTGTAAGCTATGTCCTTTGGCCGTATGTGGTTGTTCTGAAAGGGATACTCGTATAAACTTCAGAGAGGGTTAATTTGAATAGAAATTAAAAGTTGTAGTTCATTTTCTCAGAGTGAAAAAAGATCGGAGGGAAACTAGCCCTTCCCGCCCTCCTCGACTTTGGGTTTATCGGATGGATAAATCCATCCGCTAAAAATTTGAGGTGACCATTTTGTTAAAAGTAGTTCAACCATCAGATATTAAAACTCTGGGGTCGACACAGCCCCCCTGGGTCCAGGGACAGGCGTTGTAATTTATACTCTGGGGATATATATGGTTCTTATAGAAGGGACACTCGTATAAACTTCAGAGAGGGCTCATTTGATTGAAAACAAAAAGTTCTAGTTCACTTTTAAAGAGTCAAAAGATACTGAAGGTTAATTGCCCCCCCCACGTCCTTTTTCCTCAAACCCATCCGATAAAAATTTTGCGATAGCCGTTTTGTTAAAAATATTTCAAACATCAGATAATAAAAACTCCGAGGTTGACACAAACCCATTTTTTCACTTTGATATTGTTACTTTGATACCAGTTTTGATACTTTGATGAATATTAGATTTTTTTAAAGTTTTTTTTTTCAAATAAGAAATTTTTAAAAACTTAAAACGTTTTGCTATCAAAAACGAACAAAGATTAATTAAAAAAAACTTTTCGAAAAATAAGTTTTTCAAAGAAAAGTAAAGGCCATTTTAACTTAAGTTCAGCCGATACAAATTCTTTTTAAAATTCAAATTCAAAACGACCAGAAATTACTATAAAAATAAATAAAACCCAAAACGAACAGAAATTAAATAAACAATCATAGCAAAAAAATTCAACAAGTAATAATATAAATGAATAAATAGATCTTAAAGCGAGTAATGCTTAGATTGAATATGAAAATCAGGCTTAAAACGAAATAAAATATTTTACTGTTGAAGTAAATGAAACTTAAAATGAACAGAATTTAAATAAACGATGAATGCAAACAGGCATACAATAAATATTAATGTAAATAAATAAATAAATCGCAAAACGAATGAAACTTAAATTGAACATGCAAATCAAGCTAAAAACAAACACAAATCACTACAAACAAGAGTTCGGGTATGACTTCCTTTTCTCACTGTAAGAGTCTAAAACCTACTGCCTCATTGGCGCTTTACTGAAAACTATATGCGTCTTGAACGGTCTTGGAAAGTATAAACAACATCAAATTGAGTATTTGACGTATAATTTTAGTAATTGTTGAAAGATCCATCAGTTCAAGAATTTATTTCACTGTAATTTTATTTTTATTTTCAATGCTGTAAGAACTGGAAAAGAAAATATTTGTAATATAATTCGCTTTCAGTAAAGCGCCAACGACGCAGTAGGTTTTAGACTTTTACAGTAAGAGAAGGAGGTCATACCCAAACTCTTGTTTGTAGAGACTTTTGTTCGTTTCAAGCTTGGGTCATCGGGGGTCGTCGTAGAAACTTCAAAGGGGATCATTCGATTGGAAATCGAGAGTTCTAGTGCCCTTTTTACTAGTCGAAAATGATTGGAGGGCAACTAGCCCCCCGCCCACGCCCATCATTCCCCAAAACACATCACAACATTCCCTGGCACTGGGTATGCGGCAGGCTTCTGTATATAGATTCTCATTGTCGCTTGTCTTCTAAACTCAGACAATTTGAGCCTTTTCTTGATATCGTGACGTCCAAATGGACCTTAAATTATAAGTAGCGCCTTTGTATAATTATATTTTTTTATTGGACCTTTAACGTGTGCCTCGGCTTGTCTTTTGCCATTACGGAACCCATATTGCCGAACCTTGGTTTCTTTCAATTGTTCAGGTGGTGGCACAAAAACTTCTTTTTCTTCTAACGACTTATCCAGTCCAAATTTTTGAGTTACAAAGGTATGATAGGTAAAGATGACATTATCCATGTCAAAATCCGAAACTCAATCATCATCAATATCAATATCAATTTGTTTTCTTCGCTACACCTTGGCTTAGTTTTCGTCATTATGAAATACATATCGCCTAACCTTTGTTTTTTTTAAACAAAGGTATGGTAGGCATTGATGACCTTATCCATGTCAAAATCCCAAACTCAATTATCATCGCTATCATTTTCAATTTTGACACGCTTTGATTCTCGCTGTCCAGGTTGATTTTCAATGCTGCTCTTCATTTTCATTTTTGACTCCTTCACTTGTTCGTTGTCGTATTTCTTCTGTCGTCTGAGTAGGGCTCAAAACTCCTGTTCCTTCCCAAGACCAAAACATAATTTGCACTTTACTGAAAAAATATATGTTTTTACTTTTATAACTTTTAATAAATCAAATAATTTTAACATTTTGATTAATAAATATCGTAGAAAGGAGTTGTCGTAGAAACTTCGAAAAGGGCTCATTCGATTGAAAATTGGAATGGGTAGTGTCATTTTAATAGTTGAAAGTGATCAGAGTGCAACTAACACCCCTTCCACTCCCACCATTTCCCCAAACACATCCAATCACAATTTTGAGACTGCCATTTTGTTCAGCGTAGTTGATTTCCAGATAGTAATTATGTTTTTGAAGAGGGCACTCCCCCCACAGCCATCAGGGCAAGGATTGTAATTTATGCCCTTGGTGCATATAAGGGTTTTACAGAAAGCTTTGTCGTAGAAACTTGAAAAATGGCTCATTCGATTGGAAATTCAAAGGGCTAGTGCCCTTTTTAATAGTCGAAAGTGATTGGAGGGCAACTAACCCCTCTCTCACGCCCACTTTTTCCCCAAACACATCCAATCAAAATTTTGATATTGTTATTTAGTTCAAGTGTAGTTGAACGTTCTGGAAATTAGGTCTTTGAGGATGACAACTTCCCCAGAGCACTCAGGGCAAGGGCTGTAAGTTATGCCATGGGGACATATAAGGTTTTTGGTTAAAGCGTTGTTGTAGAAACTTAAAAAGGGCTCATTTGATTGGAAATTGAAATGTATAGTCCCCTTTTTAATAGTCGATAGTGATTGGAAGGTAACTAACACCCCTTCCATGCCCACCATTTATCCAAACACATTCAATAATAATTTTGAGATAGCTATTTTGTTCAGAGTAGTTCAGAGTAGTTGAAAGAAATTATATGATTGAGGATGACACTCCCCCCACAGCTCTCAGGGTAAGAGCTGTAAGTTAGGTCCTGGGGGAAAGCTTTGTCTTAGAAACTTGAAAAAAGGGTCAGAACCTATTGGCTGGCAGCCAACCATAAGGCAACACACACTTTTTCCGTGGTTTTTCCCTTTCTGTACTCTTTTCTCTTATAATTTCTTATAGTCACAAATATCCAAGGGGGGAGGGCTATTTCCCCCTGCCGGTGCCCATGCACAGTGTGTGTTTTTCAACATTTTTTCAACATCCCCTTCAACTCGCCCTGAAATTTTTAACTTAATACCTTAAGCTTTTTCTGGGGTATTCCTGATACCTCCTTTTGACAGCCTTCATGCACATAGTGTGTTATGATTTAGTTCAACATTCCTTTATTATTCTTGGAAGTTATAACCTTGATACCCTTAGCTTTAGTAGCAGTACTAGTAGTATTAGCGGTAGAAGTTGTAGTGGTTGCATGCACTTATTCCCTTTTCTGTTTCAGCATCTCCCTCAATATACCCTATAAGTTATTTATACTTTTTGCCGTCCGTGAGATATTACTGACACGGCTTTTCCCTAAGCCTTTTCTAAGCTTTTTCCGGTACGTCCTTTTGATAGCCTGCGTGAACATAATGCGTTTTGACTTAGTTCAACTACACCCTCAGTATTCCCTAGAACTTTCACCTTAATATCCTTAGTCTTAGTTGCAGTAGTAATCATAGTTATAATAGCAGTAGTCAGGAGTGTAGCTAGGGCTATGAGTTCGGAGGGGAATATAATGAATGTGCCAATAAAATCATCTAGTGTACCGACAAATGCGGACACATAAGCTGAATTAAAATAAAAACATAAGCTCAATTCCAAGGGGTCGACACTGGGCGCCAACATCTTGGAGCTTCGGTTGGGGAGGGGGGCCAGTCCTCTCTTAGCTGTGCTCCTGGTAATAGTAGTAGTATTAGTAGCAGCAACAGTAGTAGCAGTATCAGCATTAGTAAGGAAGTATTGCCTTTTTATCAGTTTAACATCTTCCTCGCCATACCCTGAAAGTCTCAACTTAATACTTTTTGCCGTCCGTGAGATATTACTGACACGGCTTTTGACAACCTCTACGCAAACAGTGTGTTTTGGTTTAGTTAACCTTCTTCCTCAATATTCCCTGAAATATCCACCTTAATACCTTTAGATATTTTGGATACTATGAATCAAACATACTCGCTTTTTCCAATAACAAGTTCTATACGTAAAGAATGGGGTATTGTAAAACTTACAGACTTTGCCCAAAGAGCTGTGGAAGGATTGTCAAGCTCAGAGTTTTAGCTTTTACACCTTTCAATTATGCTGAACAACATATCGATCTCAAATTTCTATCAGTAACCGAATTGAAACACTGCTACCATCTTTTACTGGCTAAGTATCTAAAAAAAAGGTGCATTCTGACTTAAAAAATCGACGCGTGAAGATTGCTTTAATAGCATTGTTTCGGATTCTTGTGTATTCTAAAGCCTTTGTGTTAAATAGTCAAATTTAAATTAGTGCACAAAACGGTTTCATTTTACCTTGAATCACCTAAATTACAGCTTTATCGCGAGTTAAGGATTTCAATTCAATCAAAGGTCGTATTTAATCGACGATGGTTCGAAAAGCTTGACAGCCTTAACCACCGAAGTAAAATGAAGACGTGACCTAAAACTCCATAGTTTTCCATGACGTCAAACTATTAAAATGTTTTCACAGAAAAATTGATGCCGCCACTGTCGTTTGTTTACAAACTTTGGCTAGAATTGACTTCCGTTTGAAAATAGAATATGGATGATAGTGAAAATGATTGTTGGTCAGTGAGAATGAAACAAAACAATGGTAAAATGCAATGGAATGGAGATGCTGCACTGGCTATTGCCAAAATTGAAGGAAAAGAATTTGAGTTTTATATGAGACAGAATAGAGTTACCATTGGAAGAAATTCCTCAAGGGGTGGTGTTGATATTAGTATGGGCAACTCCAGTTTTATTTCAAGGAAACACTTAGAAATTATGTATGAAAAACCCTATTTTTATTTACATTGCAGTGGAAAGAATGGAATTTTTGTTGATGGAGTGTTTCAGAGAAAGTCAGCTCCAGCAATTCAGCTTTCTAGAAGGTTTGTTGTTACTTTTTTTGATAACTGTCTAATCACAGATGCAAGATTAATGTCAAGAAATTTTGCAAATGTCAATACAGATATGAAAAAGCAAAGGTAAATTTTTTGTTAGGGCCTATTCTTATTAGGCCTAGGCCTATTGACTTATGAATAAAGTTAACATCCCACTTGATGCCTTTTTGTATGCTCTTTCCAAATATAATAGGCCTAATCTTTCTTGTCAGAAATGAATTTTACCCCCACCCTTATAGGCCTATATTATACCAATTAAGGGTATATGTTTGCACATTAGGGGGGTGGGGGTAAATTTTATTTCTTATGTAAATGAGAGGTAAGTTTAAACCTCCCTTCCCCCTAATGTGCAAATATATATTCTGAATTGGTATATATAGGGGTGGGGATACAATTCATTTCCAACTTTATTCGGTAAAATTCTACTTTAGCTACTTTTGTCTTATCTTGGAAAGGGGTTAGGTTAGGAAAATTAAACTTTCAGGGATGGGTCTACAGGCTAAAGTATGTCCCGGGAAGGTGTTTCGAAGTACCTACCTCCACTCCTTCTCCCTCTAGAGAGTCCTACTTATTGAAACCTATTGAATTTACCTATTGAAATTTTGACAAAACAACAATTTACCTTAATTTTCAGTTGTCAGTTTCTTTTCCTCTGACTTTAGTTTAGAGGGAAAGTACCTTTAGTACCTACCTCCACTCCGTCTCCCTCTAGAGGGTCCTACTTATTGAAACCTATTACCTGAAATTTATTTATTGATAAATTATATATATATATTTATATATTGATATAAACCTATTTATTGAAATTTTGACAAAACAACATTTTACCTTGGTTTTCAGTTCAGTTTCTTTTCCTGTGACTTTAGTTCAGAAAATAAAATTCTTGTTATTTTAGTAGAATTTTAAGCGATATCAATTTTTGTTTTAAAAATTTAGGAAATGTATTTGTATATCTTTAAAGCCTTATAAATTGGGATTGAGCAAAGTTGTGAAGCTGAAAACAAATTTGTTGTACTTCATTTAAGTAGAAGATCTATTTTGCATTGTTTCACTTTTATAACACATATGTATATTTAAAGCTCATCAAAGGTCAGGATCCTGTAGAGGGAGAAGGAATGGAGGTAGTTACTTCAAAATACCCTCCCAGGACATACTTTAGCCTGTAGACCTATCCCTGAAAGTTTCGTTTTCCTAACCTAACTCCTTTCCAAGATAACCAAAAGTAGCTAAAGTAGAATTTTACCCTTTATTCTTATGTCAATAATATGTATAACAAAAAATTTACCAAAACAACTATGGTTTAACCTACAGCAATAGGTAAATATTTACCAAATTATATTATTGAGCAACAACTAAAGTGAATAGGCTATACCATTTGAAGCCTTTTTTTATGCTGATTATGAATATAATAATCATTTCTATCAGAAATGA
>JAQQPU010002000.1:9107-35709 GCA_029168905.1 Artemia sp. Kazakhstan ARC1039 | reverse complement strand
CCCTTGATGATCTTGGATAGCTATAGTATTAAGTAATGTATTTCTGTGTTGTTGTTTTTTGTCTGTTTATGCATTATGTTTTTTTTGTTAATAGGTAGCTGCATTCTTGACTTGCCAAAAGCATCAGCTCAGGCCTACCTGATTGAAAAGAATTAGATTAGTTAGACAAATAGACCTTTATATTATTTACATACAATTTTAAGCATGGATAAAAACAGAGAAACATGCAAAAGGGTTAATAGAATAGCTAGGAATAGCTATGAATATTAGTGAAAAAGCTTTATGTTTAATAGAAAGGAGAAGGGGCTTGTACAAGAATTATCTGAGTGATTGATCATGTGAAAACAAAAGGTATATAAAGAAAGTGGAGGAAGCATGAAAATATGAACTAAGGAGGTGTGAAGTGGAGGCCATGGATAAAATTGCCAAGGATCTAAAAGATGCAGCTAGACAGCATAATAGTAAGATATTGTACTGGCATGTTAATGAATTGAGAGGAAGTAGTCAATCTGGATTTGTCCCAGTTAAAGATAGGAACAGGCCACAATTTGTGAAAAGGAAAGAGTTACAGAGGCATGGGCAGAACTTTTTGAGAATGTGCTTAACCAAGATACAGTTGCAGGAAAAGATATAGATGAAAATTAAAAAGTTTGTGATACCTTGGATGTGAAGGAAGATTTGTTTTGTGAGGAAGAATGAGCAACAGTACTAAATGTATTAAAAAATAATAAGGCTCCAGGTGCTGACAGTGTAGTAAATGAGTTTCTTAAATATGATGGCTCCAAGGTTAGAAATAAGTTACTGAAGATCATGAATATGATTTTTGAAAAAGGGGAAGTACTAACAATTTTAGAAAACCTTAATTAAACCACTGTATAAGAAAGGTGATAAGAGTGAGTATTGTAATTATTGAGATATTAGTCTGGTCTCTGTAGGTAGCAAATTACTTAGTAATATGATACTTTTTAGACTGAGAGATGCTGTAGACAAAGTTTTAAGAGAAGAACAGTGCAGTTCTAGAAAAGATAGAGGGTATGTTGACCAAATTTTCACTCTTAGGCTAATAATTGAGAAGTGCCTTAGTTGTCAAATATCTTTGGTCCTCAGTTTCATAGATTATAAGCAAGCACCTGATTATGTTGAAAGAAGAGCTTTAGCAAAGGTCATATCCTTGTATAGTATACCCACTGTATATAGATAATATAACAGTAAGATCAAAGCTGATGTTTTTTCGCACTTTGTTCTCCATGCATACAGACAGCTCCTCTCATTTACTCTGACATTAGCAGGCCAGTATATATTTGTCAGTCACTGAAAAATGGTGTGAATTTGTATTATTCATAATTGCAAAAGCAGAAAGAAACTTGGTGAGCTGGCAAAGTTGTTTGCAACTGTCCCATCTCACAGGTATGACTTAACTGATTGGCTTATGTAGGATTTCTAAAAAGGGGGGCAGGGAGCTGATTAAATTTGTGAAAATAAGGAAATTTCTAGTGCTAACTTCTAATCAACACTGTAACAGGGAAATAGCTGGAATTTCATAGTGGAGAGGGATCCACAAAGTGGCAGGAGTATTTGAAATTTGCTGCAAAATGTTTTACCACAAAGGGGCAACCTAACAGTTTTAGCACATATTATCTATTAGGTTTCACAATAGTCTGTGGTTTTAGATAATAATATTGCATCATGGAGCATCAAAACTTTTTGTTATTGTTTTTTTTTATTGGTAAGGAAAAATGTTCCCTTTAATTTCCATTTTATGTTATTCTCCTTTTAATTTCCTTTAATTTTCATTTAATTTTTCCTTGTTTATGCTCATTTTTTGGGGCCATAGAAATGTCATTTGAAATTTGATATAGGATCTTTGTTTTTCTTCTAATAACTGGTGTAATTGCTGTGATGGTTTATTATTTTACTTTTCTTTTTGTTATTTTCACATTGTCATATTTATTTTCCTAGATTGTAGTTTGTGTGTGACTTGAAAAAGGCTAATTTCATGTTTTGGTGGAGAACCAAGATAAGAGCTAGTTTTGTTGTGTATGAATGTTTTTGTATGAAATTCTCAGACCTTTCCTGAACTTTAAAGAATGAACACCTCTGTTTGAAAATCTTTGCACTTTGTGAATTTAGATAGCAATAAGGGTTCCTGATTGGGACCAATTTTAGGACTTGAGTTCTAATTATTGGTTGCTATGGTAAAAGTTGCCACAATAGCCCTATCCAAGAAAATACCAAATGTCTGTTAAGAAGTGTATTCATAAAATTCTTAGTGAGTTTTCAGAAAATTGAAGGACAGAACACATTTTAGTGGCAGATCCAAAGTTTTACAGGGCTTTATACTAGAAAAGCTCCTGTTGTAGGATATTCTTCCAGTTTGGTTACCAGAAAATAAAATGCATGTATTACTGCTGAGTCTGTATAATCTTGGACCTTTTACAGCACAATTTCTAAAATATTTAAATTAATTTAAAATTAGATTCTTTAAAATTTAGTGTTATAACATTGAAGCCAAGTTCACATTCAAGAGAAATCTGACTTGTCTACCCATGAAAAATCAAATATTGCTTATGTTTATAGTTGTTTAAATGTTCTCCAGAGCACTTGCATCTCAATCTAGGTTTTTATAATGGTTGAGATAGGGAAAGATCATACTGTCTATTATGTGTATACAGTGAGTATACTGGACAAATACATTAAAGTGATTAGTACTATGGACAGGAATAACACTGCTGCAGTTAAGGTCGGAAATGAGGTTAGCAGCTGGTTTTGTATTAAATCAGGAGTTAAGCAGGGTTGTGTCTTATCCCCCTTTAAATGAATCATTTTGATGGACTTTGTCTTAAGGAGCACAGGAAAGGCCATGGAATCAAGTGGGGAGGAAACATTCTCCTGAACTTAGATTATGCTGATGATATAAGCATCCTAGATAAAAGTGTGAGCAAAATGAATGAATTTTTAGAGGTTTTGCAAGTTCAGGGTGCTAGAATAGGTTTAAAAATTAATTCACAAAGCCTAGTTTAAAAATTAAGTCACAAAGCCTAGGAATAAGTGAAGATGAAAAGGTGACATTGGGTAACAAAAAGTTTGATCAGGTGGGCAGTTTCACTTACCCTGATAGTATTATTAGTAAGGACAGAGGGAGCAGTGAAGAAGCTAAAAGTAGAATAGCCAATGCTCAGGGTGTTTTTTTCACAGTTAAAAAAAAGTTTGGAAGAGTAGAAAAATAAGTCTGCAAACCAAGATTAGAATATTGGAAGGTACAGTAATGACAGTGGTCAAATATGGCTCTGAAGCATGGGTGCTCTGAAAAGCAGATGAAGATTTACTAGATGTTTTCCAGAGAAATTGCCTATGGATTGTTCTGGGTACCCAGCTGACTGACCATTTTCAAGCAGTAAGCTGTACAAAAAATTTGGTTCAATCCAGCTTTCTAGGACTATAATGAAAGAAAGGTTGAGATGGCTAGGGAATGTTTGGCATATGAAGGATGACAGATTGCCAAAAATTGTTCTTTTTGGCCAACTATCTAGGGCTAAACAGAAAGCAGGTTGCCCTTGTCTGGGGTGGGAGGATGTCATAAAGAAAGATTTAAAGGAAATGAAAACTTCCTGGGTGGGTGTAAAGAGGGATGTTTTGAATAGATTGGGATGGAGGAGGAGCATGCATAGCTGTATTGGCCTCAGGCGGCTTGGTGCAGTGTTGAGTTGTTAGTTGTAGTAGTAGCAATTTTGGTTAGCATATTTTGTTAGTTAAATAATCATGTTTTTCTTCCATTGTTATCCACTTTTTAAAATCATTTTAAACAGTCTAATATTTCTATTCATTAATATAACCTATTGTTTTCATTCAGGCAAAATTAGATTTCATTAATACAAGACTGCATGAACAAAGAATCTAAGAAGTATTGTAAAATTCAATTAACAGAGAAATTTATTATTAGGTCTGTGACCATCTGGGGGAAGGGACATTGTCAGGCAAGTTACCATGATATTTGGAAAGATTATAAAATAAGGAATCTGATGGAGCTATTTTGACTTGCTTAGCACGTTTCCTTCAAAATTGGCCTACCACTAAATATTTACCCATTTGATCCCTTATTTTGTACTCTGACCTTAAATTGTAGCTTGGAGCAATCTAAGGATTTTTCCTCATGAAGCTAATGAATAGAGTAGATTTTATTTATTTATTAATACCAAAATATAGTAAGCTTTAACAAGTCCTTTTTCATTTATCGTCATATTATCATGCTTATCCAAGTCATCATCTACACATTTTTCTCTTATCTCAGATATTTGTCACATGCAAAGAGCAGCTTTTTCTATCAAATACGTTGGAGTGAAATTATGGAACAGTATTCCACTGGAAATAAAAGATTCTGTTTCAGTTCCATCATTTAAATATAACTATAAGAACCATCTTCTTTCTGCTAGGCACTTAGCAACATTAAATTCAAGAAGCTTTAGCCCATTGACAAAGCAGATCAAGTTTATTCTGTAAAAGGGTGTGATCTTCACATGAGGAAGTTGGTCCAAGAAGTTGCAAGTCATTGGCATAGAGTATTAGTTTACTGCTAATTGTAGAAGAAGCATCATCAACAAAGAAATAATAAACAGCTGACCACAACTTCCTGTTGGTTTACTCTCTGGTTCCATGTGTATTCAACTATAAAAGTTCTGTTATTTAGAAACTTATCAATTAATATTATGATTGGTTCAGCAAATCTTTATTTGGGAAGTCCTTCTGCAAGTATATCTTTTTATACTTTGTCATATGTTTCTCCTAGGTCAATTGTTACAGCACCCAACATGTTCCTTCATTCATTGTAGATCTGTTATGATAAATATATAGCTATGTCTCCTTATGTCCTTTTTCTATAGTTCATTTAAAATAAAATTGAAGTTTATTTTAGAAAAAACATCACCAGCCACATTCACATAAGTCTGTTCTCTGTGAGGGGGAAGAGGACAAACCCAGGAACATAGAGTCAAACTGAAAATTCTAACAGTTCAGAGATTTTATAAGGGTTATGTCAAAGACAGCTTCATGTAACAATTGTTAGAATATCTTTTAGAGGGACTTTAGTATTGTTTTTCTTTCTTCTTTTTTTTTTATGAACTAAAAAATCCCCTGGGATTCTAAACCCCACTAACTGTCAACCCGTATATCATGTTGTCACTTAAGTTACTATTCCTAGTCCCTCTAAGTTCAACCTCAGTGGCTCACTTGCATCAAGACATGGCTTATTGTAGAAAGAGAAAAGCCAAGACAGATAGTCCAAGTAATTGTGGAGGCAAATGTTTAAATGGCTGCAGCACAGGTAAATGGCGGGAGTAAGTAAGACTCTCTTATTGGACACATACTTGTTTGTTAGTTTTTGGAAAGGCACGCCTGCCAAGAGTCTCAGGCATGTTGACCAAGAATTTAAAATTGACATAGGACCATTAGATTGCCTGGAGTAAGAGGCAAACAAGGCACGCCCACCTATGGTCTGAAGAAGGTTGACCAAGAATTTAGAATTGACATAGGACCATTAATTTGCTTGAAATAACAGGCAAACAAACCTCAGTAGGTAGAAAAATTTTCGGTTTCAATATATATTTTAGGCAAAATTTGAATATTTTAGTCAAAATGTTCAATACGCCTTAGTTTTGTCCATTATTCTTTCAATAATATTTTTCCTTCGACAATTGGGGTGGGTGGGGAAGAAATTTCCAACCATAAAGATAAAATGTGGATACTTTAGTTTTTATCTACAGTTAGACTGAAGACATCAGAAAAAAAACTTGTAAGTTGTAAGAAAATTTCTTTGTAAGCTGTATAAAAATGAGCCAAGGGGATAGTAATTAGGAAAGCAAATATTGATTTTATCAATTCTTAGTGCAAAAATGTGATTTTTTTTCATTTTTGTTTTTGCTCATCTGCTTGATTTGTTCTTAAATAGAACAACCACCAAACTTACAAAAAAAAACGTGGACAACCTGAAAGAGAATAATCTTCGATCAGGTTTTGTTGCCCTCATTGAGGTCCCCTATGACCTGTCTACTTACCCTGAAAATCTCAAGTAAATGCAGCTTCAACTTGAGGGGGGGGCCCTCCACCTTTATCTGCGCCCCTGCCAATAGGTTGCAAGGTGATCAAGGACAAACAAATATGGTTCTACTTTAGGGGTCATGACCAGCTATATTTGAAAAATCTTGTTATTCTCTTTAAAGCATATTTATGTTGATATTTGCCCATTCTAAATCTTAAAATCAACCTTTGTTTTCACGTAAAACACATATTTTTCTGTAGTATAATAAGAAAGGATTAAATAGCTAAATACTATAGGGTTGCCTGCACTTTACTGAATGCTCACTTTGACACAACAAATGATCAGCTGGTAATTACAAATGTTTCACAAGATTTTCGATTGCTTTTTGTTTTCAAGATAAGTATTATTTTCTTGAATTCAAGAAAACTATTTTAAATGTGCTATTTTCAATGAAGTATAAGCAAAAGATGAACGTTGCAAAGAGGTGGTTTAGATAGGGTAGGCAGGCATTCTTCTACTCAGGATTATTTATGTCTGTTGTAGTTCAAACATTGATCTTTTTTTCTTAATTTGGTGAAAGTTCAAATATTCCATCTCATCTGGAAAAGAGCATTGCCTGAGAAGTGAGTGCAATAATTGCTTACTTTGAGTATGCAGTTTTATATAAATTTAGTGTTTTAGACAAATTAAATTCAATATACAGCTTTGGATCATAATAAGCTATCAAAAGAGAAAAAAAAAACAACAACAAATAAACTAACTTGGCATTTATGGCTTTCCTTGAATGGTTGCTAAGTTCAAGGAGCAGGCATAATCTCAATTCCTGCACAATAGCTAGGGGGAGAGGATGACTGAACAGTTTCATCCAGAAAACTTTTGAAACTCATCATTTGAATCTAAATTTGGGTTTTGACAGACATCGAAATTTGCTTTGATGGGTGAACTTCATAGTGCACAATAATAATAAAAAATAGATGATTTTATAGGGGAAAATATTCCGTAGGCCTATGCGTCTGTTTTAAATAAGAGTTGAATAATTCGTTTCTTTGGCTGGCAAAGTAATTTTAAAATAAGTAAAAGCTCCCTGTTATGGCCTTGGTATAAATTCACCTTTGGTCAAAACTTACCATACGCCTGAAAGTAGCCTATCTAATTTTGCCAGTATAGTTGGATGGTTATACTAGATTTAGTTTATCATTATAAAATTTTTGGTGTTTTCCGAGAAAGAAAGCAAATTTTGATGGATAAGAAAATTTCTATTTTTAGGTGTACACTGCGATTCCCTAGTACAACTATTAAACTTTTATTTGAGTCTTTGTTGGTAGACGGACTTGAAAGTACTGAACTAAAAAATTCAGCTCTAATTTATTCATCTGTGATCAAGCAAGCACCTATGCCAACAAATGAAGCAGTGGGAAAACGATTAGAACCGTTAAGACTTTATATTCCAACAGATGTTAGTCCGTGTCCTTCCCCTACTGGAACAATAAGGTAAGTTTCTTGTTATCAGAGGTCCTTTTTCCTTGGCAATTCAAGTATTGTTTTATCACAAATTTCAGTTGTGTTTAGATCCTCCTTTGGAAGTGTGTGCTAGGTTTGATTTAAGATCATAAAATTTAAATTTATAATTTTGAACCGAAAAGGGGGGGGGCAGATGATTTTTCCTTTTGGAGATCGGTAAAACACAAACAGGTTGCAGCTTTTGGCTATAGTTCCGAATCTTCCGGAAACAACTGAATGATTCTTTATGTACAGGACTGGTGAATATGATATCTCGACTTCCAGTGAATATTTTGTTTATTTGTCACATAAGCTGAATTTTGAGCTGGAAGTCTTTTGACATCAGAGAACTTATGTTTTACTAACCATTGAAAAAAGAAGATAATATTTACTTATTGAGGACTACCCCTATAAGGGCATAGATCTGTTTAAAAACCCTACCCCATTAAAAAACTTTGGAGTACGCCCTTATATCCGTATTTTTGATCTGATGCTAGCTTGATTTGCTGAAATATACTATGCTTGTCTAAAGCTCTACTTTTTGCTCCAACAGATATGACAGTGAACAAGTACAAACAGTGTTGAAGAGTATATTTGTACAACCATTTTGCGAGATCTTGACTGTCATGGCTGTAATATTTATTCCTGTGTGCTCTGGGAAATGAGTTTAATTCATTTCCTAGATGGGAGGTAATTGATTATCTTTGAACTGCAGCTGGTCCCTATCTATCTCTGGGCCAAGAATTTTAAATAAAATACAGTAGTTTGTATGCCTGTCTAGATGGGAAACTGTCTGTTGAATTTCTTCTGTTTTTGTTGTTCTGCAGTTGCAAAAAGACTGAAGAATGCTTTTGTAAATATGGGCATTTCTAATCTGTGTATTTAAGCTTGACATTTCTGTTTTCTACGTAACCTAAAATGTGGCTGCCAAGAGAAAGTGAAGCATGCCAAGAGAATATTCTTGCTAGGGTCTGCCAGGGTCCATTCATTCTGTCTTTGACCGGTTTATAAGTTCGGAAAATTTGAGCCTAAGGGTTCTGCTTTGCACCCTCCAATCTTATTGAACGAAAACTCATACTTGGCTCTGATTTGAAGAAGGTAGTTATGTCCGTCATTGAACTAATATATATATATATATATATATATATAGACGATAAATAAAAAGTTCAAATAGGGATAGAATCCTTTTAATAGACAGTGTTCCACAAACAGTGATACAAATTTACAAAAAAAATACCAGATATTTCGGTCACATATACAGTGACCGTCATCAATAGTAAAACTAAACTAAAACAATTAAAAACAATAGTTTATACACGAAATAAAATAAAAGTACATATTGTTGAATTCTCTAATTCTTTTCAAATCCCTATTTGAACTTTTATTTATCGTCATGGAAAGGCAATGTGGTGTCCGAAATTATCTATGGAACCCAAAATTTGAATGGGCTATTTACAAGATTTTGATCCTTGCCCTTTTAGTTAAAATCCAATGCCATTTGTGAATGACATACAATATGTGTTTTGATTTTAGAATTTTATGGTGCTATATTAGCCTCATGTTTGTACCCAATAACCTCAAAAAACCCTAAGTACCAACAGCTCCATTTGTGAAATATATACTTAATGTGTTATGACTTTCGAATCCTGTATTGTAATTTTAGTCTCAAATGTATAATCAACAATCTCATAAAATCATGAGTACTAGCTTGATAGGATTCTAAGACTATTTGCAAAATATCTAAATAGCGTTTTTTGACTTAGGACAGCCACATGGGAATATTTGATGATTGGCATTTGATCATATAGGCAAGGTGTAACATGTCCGACATATCTGAAATGCATACTTACATGTTTTTATTTTGAACATTCTATACTGAAACATGTGCCAAAGTAGTCCAGTAAAAATACGGCTTTTAGCAACAGAAATGTTTTTGGCATCAAAATGTTCAGAAAAATTTGTTTAATAACATATCCTAAATCGCTTGAAATCATCCGTGCAGAAATATTCCTTTTTTCAGGGAAAGGGGTGGAAAATGGGGATCTCAAATTTTAATTTCTGCATTACTTTCTGGATTGACAAGTCGTTTCCTATTGAGTCAAGTCTGAAGACCGAAAATGACATCGGAATCGGAAAATTTGATCATTTAGTATTCTATTTTCACCTTAAGGTAGTTTAGTGGGGGATGAAAAAATCTAAATCTTAATTTTTGCAGCATTTGGTGGATTTAAAGTTTAATTGGGATGATTGGTTTGTTTTAACTGGTAAAAAGACTTGGTTACAGATGAGGACAATGAATTTCTAGATATCTGATAATACTTTTTGGAGAGTCAAAGGGGTGAAAGGACTTATTGGTAGTTCATATACCCTGATACAAATTTTTAAAATTTTTGAAACTGGAACTGGATGTTTCCACCCTAAGTGAGGTCAGGGGGGCGTGAAAGCGCGCTTTTTTGCTGTTGGCCTGCTTTTTGCTTCTAATGGTGCTTCATTGCAATTTTACGCCCTTGAACTCAAACATGCACTAATATTGGGTCTCTATATGAGTTTCAACCTGAATTAAAAGAGGGGTGGTGTACTTTAACTTACAACGATATTTTTTGCTGTAAATTGTTTTCTCTTTTTTTCTGGGCGAAAGAGTACAAGTCTGAACTGAAGATTTTCTTCAAATTCTCTTTAAGATGTGTCTTGACTCTTCCACTCTTATTTTTACCCACCCTGATCTTTTAGAACTGGGAGGGGGGATGCGTTAATAACATCAGAAGGTTGCCATTTGGACTTCGTTCCTGGATTTGAAAAATTCGGTTATCGTAAATAAAAAGCACGAAAAGTAAAAACTAAAGCGAAAAAGAACAAACAGGAACACACGTCAATCACGACTTCATTTTCAATTATCATGACTCTGAACAATTACAACTTCGTTTTGATTTAAAAAATATTGAATAAAACACAAGATTCGGAATATCCGTTACAATGGGTATATAACCGTTTGATGAAAGTTTCCAGCCCAAGTCTTTAGGGACTAGAGATATCGCTGAGCTCAACCATGGCATCACTTGAAAATAAACACGCAGGTATTGGTACTTTGGAGCAGCAGGCGTGGGCTGTAAGTGTTCGGTGTGGACAAAACTTGCCACACTGGCTACTTTGATATGAACAGACACTGTCGGAATTCAGGTAAGGATTCGTCGCATCTAGCCTCTGTACAAGCGTAGACGAGTCTTGTGGCCTGCCGTAATCAGTTCTTCCTTTTTCGCTGAAAAGCAGTAAAATATCTGACAGGTTTAAGTAAATATAGCATCAGCTCTTGCGTTCATTACTGATGCTTTGCCAACACCCTACAATGGCGAAGTAGTGTCACATCCTGAATAGGCATGGACGAACAACGGTGACTTTGTAACCTCTAATGGTAGCTTCCTCTTCAAGTAGCAGATGCCAAAAGTCTTTGCAGAGCCAGCAGAAACTCTAGTCTGGAAATAAAGAGGTGCTTGCTCGGGTTTTGGGAAGTGTATCAGAAAGACGAACCGGTATCGCTATCACTTCCTATTAAACAGGTCTGTCTCTTCTCGAAGTCCAGTTATCCACATCATTTGTGCGGAATTTTTAATTCCGTTGCCATTTTTGGTCTCCCCGGACCTAAATTAATAGGAAACGAGTTTCAATTCCAGAAAACATTGCAAAAGTTAAAAGTCAAAATTTCTCCCCCTTTTCCCTGGAAAAATGGAAATTTCTGTACTGGCGATTTCGATGGACTTTGGATACGTTATTTAGTAATTTTTTATGAAAATTTTGGTGTGAAAAACATTTCTGTTGCTCAAATGCTGAGGTTTGGACTTATTTATTGTTTTGCTGGACTAAAGATCAGGAAAATCAACACGCTCAGAAATCCTTAAAACCATCTTGATGGAAATCAAACACCAATTTTAAAACATTTATGTAATGGGATCTCACCTTGTACCTCTATACTGCGAAATTGCATTTAATCATTTTCGACAGCTTCTTAAATAATTCTTGCATAATCTTGAATAAGATTAATCCTAATTTTAAGTATATTTGTGAAGGTTTATTATCACTAACCTCATATATCGTTGATTACCTGTTTTTTGAAAACCAACTCCTGTTTGTGAAATATGTACTAAATATGTTTTCGATTTTGAACTTTTGTGTTGCAGTATTAACCTCAGATTGGTAATCTTCAAGCTCAGACAGCCGTAAGTTTGCTAGTAATCAAACACTATTTGTGAAAACGTACTCGTGTTTTAATGTAGAACAGTTATTTAGGATTGTTTTCCCCAAATGATCACAATTCCAAAGAGGTACAAAGTGACTGTATACACAAGGTTTACGAAAGGGTGTGTTGGGATTGAATTCGAGAACAACATCTTATTTTCGGCCCACTTATTATACTACAGCATTTGAAAATCTTAAATAACTCACGTTTAAACTAGGTGCAACATGTCTGCCATTTGTAAAATACGTACTTCATGTACTTTCATTGGTGACACACTGGAAACCCCATATTTGTAGGCAGCAAGCTCAATCTTAATTACCAACTTTGTTGAAAATCAAACATAAATTTCAAATTGTATATAAGAGTTATTTTGATTTTGAACTTCTATATTGGAATATTAACATCGAATGTGTAATGAATCTGTGAAGCCCTTGAATACCAGTTTTCGTACAAATCAAACATCGTTGGTGAAATATTTAAATAGTTTTTTATTATTTAGATCCGTCATGCTGCAATTATAATGATTTTTAACAGTTACTATTTCATCTTTTAGGGTTTTTTCTTTGATAATTCTTGAATGATGATGAGTGGAAAGGGGGTAGAGCCTGTCTATATATGCGACATTGGTTTCAGGGGTGGCAAGGGTATGATGGTTGTAGTGCTGACCCAGGGGCTTCTCCTTGGGCCCTCGAATCATAAAGTTTTTTATATTTAACATTTTTCGACGCTGTGCGTCTTTGTTGCAATATTTGCATTAAATCTGTAATATACTTGATGTAATATACTTAATAAATTATGAAATACCTACCGTTTTTAGAATATATATTTAACATTTTTCGATGTTACAAGTCTTAATTGCAATATTAGTCCCAAATTTTTAGTATTATCAATGTCCTTGATTTTGGAGAGACTTATTTCAATTTTAATGATTTTTGATGATAAGTATTTTATTATTTTGGACTGGTCCCTAAATAGTCTCGGAATGAGCATGATTCAAAGAGGTACAATATGTCTATGTATGGAAATTAGGGGAGTGGGAGGGGCACAAACCTTACTTTGAACCTTTCCTTTAAACAGGTGGAAAATATTTGTATGATTGGCTTCAGCAAGGCTTATAATGTCCACCTATCTATTAAAATGTACCTATGTGTATGAAAAGGGGGCCATCAATATGAAATGGGGTTCTTACCATTTGGGTTGCACTTACTACGAGTATATTGTCCTAGAGGTAAATTTTTGGATCTTTTGACCGTTTTGATTAAAATGACTGTCTTGGAAATTTTTGCTGGTGACAAATGTTCCTGCAGAAGTGCCCAGGGCATATGTGGCGTCGTGAGGAGATGAAGTTTTTTTTCCCCTCTCTGATCGGTTTTGTCCTTTAAAAAGTAAACTAAAACACAGAATTTGTGACTGAATGAGCCAGTTCATAATTTTCTGTGAACATGTGTCCTATATGATCAGGAGATTACTCAATTTCGTCATCTTCGGTCTATGGTCTTCGCCAATGACAACCTCTGGTCTTCAACCCCTGGAAATATTGCACTTGCACGCGTCTGCGTTTTCTGCATCCTCAGTTCCCCCTTTTAATTTTTTTACCCTTTCTTACCCCTTCCTTCTACTTTTTTCAGGCTCTTCTTGTGCTTTTTTGGGCTTTACCATTCTCTTTCAAATTTGTTTTGTAATACTATATTACAATATTACTTTCTTTTGACCATCTTTTGTACAGAATATTGTATATAGATATTTATTGCTTCTATGCATTTTCTTAGAGCAAAAAGTCGTTATTATATTCCCTTATAAAAATACATGACAATATTTATGAAATACATCAACATACTCATGAGATTGCCTTTTCTTGGAATTATATAATCTAATTTCCATTCTCATGGCTCCAAAGGTATTCTGCAAAAAATAATGTTTCTAGCTTGAATTGTTTAGCTCTAAATCACTGACAGAGTGAAAAAATAAACTGACACTTGATTTTATACATAAGATAACTGACAGAAAAGGCAGTTTTGTTTTACCTAGTATGGGGATACCATAAAAGAGCTTTATGGTAGGCGCTCCACCTTGCCGGGTAAGGAATTTAATGCGCCGAAACCCATTTGGGCAGGATTGGAAAGGTGAATAAGGTCAAGACCTGTTCAAGGGCTTGTTTATCTCACTTGCTAAAGTAGGAAAACAGTTCTTTTCTTCTTCTTTCGTTTCCTTTTTTTCTAACCAATTAATTACCCCTAACACATTATTTGTAGTATTATATTTTGCTGTTTTATGAACGTTAGATTAACAGTATGTTCTATAGTGCAGCCAACTCCTGTCCTGTAAGCCCTCGGGAAGGAGCTCGCTACCATCAACCCGATTTTGGATCTTCATTATACATTAGGAGCTCTCATAGTGTGGAACGACATTATGATCGTCTTCCTCAACCAAGCAATGAAGTTACACATGGACCTGATTCTGCTGCAGCTAGTCCAGAGCCCGAAGAAGCTAGGGTATGTTTTATTTGATATTTGGACTCAAATCAATGTTCAATCCATATATTTGAAGTTTCATTTCAATCCGTATAGGTTGATATTCAAATTCAGTCTCTAGAGGCAAGTCTTTATTTCTCTTCTTCTTCTTTAGTAGAGTTACTGCAACTGTTTTTAGCTTCTTTTTTTCTAAGAATCAATCTTTTTTGAATGCTCAATTTTAACTAATGGGGGAAGGGAGGGGGAAGTTTCAATACCTCCAGTGTTATGAAATCACCTTAGAGTAAAAACGGTAGGAAAATATGGTAATATGGTAAAATTGGGTAAAATAAGATACTGTGCTGGAAAATATGGGATAGAAGTGACGTTTGAAAGATTTCTGATAAAACCAAGATCCATTGAACATTTGTTTGATAAAACCATATTGGTAGACTTACTCAGATTTCCTTGAAAACGTTACCATTTCCTTTTTCTGGACTTATGGTATGTGTTCCTTCTAAAAAAAAGCGATCTGGTGAGTCTATAACTGTACTTTGCACCAAAAGGACAAGATACATATATCGTTGGCTTCATTAGTTTCCGATCTATTCAATCAGTGAACCAGCATTATGATATTAGTTAAATTTTTCCTTGGAGAAGGATATAAACTTGCTTAAAAACAGGAAAATCGTCATTTTGGCCGATTTTCAACCAGTTTTCAAAGCGTTTTCAGTCAGAAAAACCCTGTGCAGCAAATTCAAAATATAATTCGGTAGATGGAAGGAATTGAATCTTAGTTCCTTCCAACAAAAGAAATTATTTTCTTTTGTTGATTTATTAAAACTGTAGGAGCGCAGAAAAATAGGGTACCAAAATTTGTTCAGGGAACATCAACCTTAAGACAAGTGAAAAGCCACATTTCAGTGATAAAAGTTTGATCAGTTAAACAATGGATTAAACTAGCAGACGAATAAACAAACGTGACAGTTGAATCAGGTGAATGTGACTGGCTCAATCCACTGGTGAGTGCAACTGATCTTGTGCTATGTTCTGTTGTAGATGCTTGAAATTGCGCCAATCACACAGTCGTTTCCCAGCACTCTTGGTTGCAACTGGCTTGTGTTTGATTATATAGATGTTTCCGTAAGAACTGAAACTCTTCTCAATTTCAGCTGATATGCTTGGAAGCAAAAGAACTACTTTTATGACTGGCAAGTTGCAGAGGGGAGCACATAAAAGACCAGCAATTAATGATTTTACTCTTTTTAACTGTTTTCTAGAGATAAGGTTTTGCAAGGAAAGATTACTTTGACAGATGGACGCTAGTTCTAACAGCATAGCAGGTGTCTCCCCAGCACAAGAAACATTTTTCTGAAAGTTTGTCAATAAACTTCAGTGTTCTGATGATTTGAGATAAGGTTTGGCATATCTCCTTAAATTCTGGTAATCCGGTATGTAATTGGCTGCAAATGAGTTCCCTTACTACAACTTTCATCAAGAATATGTTGCCGAGAAGAAATTTCACTCTGACGAGGAATTGGACGAGAAAAACTTTCATCTTGGCTCTACGACTGGCTTCCGTTTTAGAGGAATGTCTCATTATGCTTGCCATGACGTTCGTCCTGACTTACAAAGGACTTTCTCGGGCAGTGTGTTTATTGTAATTCATAATTTTCATTGGCGAACCACTGAAAATGAGATTTGTGACTTTCAGCAGAAAAAAAAATTAGAATTTAAATTCTGATCTTCCCTGTTGTTTTTCCCGTTAAATTCAAGAGGAATATATATTACAGGTTTTGTCTTAGGACTGAGTCGGACTGAATAGGACTGAGTCGATTTAAAAACATTTATTGAGCCAATCGTTACAATTCTTTAAAAACTTTCAAAATAGGCTCCTTCTGCGTCAATGCAGCGATGCCAGCGCGATTTCTAAGCATTGAAGACGTCACGATATGCATTCTCCGGAATAGCCTTGAGAACCGCGGTGCATGCTGCTTGGATCCCCTGTGTCGCCTCGAAATACTTGCCTTTCATCGGCCTTTTCAGGCCAGGAAATAAAAAAAGTCCGGTGGGGCCACATCGGGGCTGCAGGGCGGCTGCGGAAGCGTTGGGATGCATGCCTTGGTCAGGTAGATATTCACGGGAAAGGCGGTGTGAGCCGGGGCGTTGTCGTAATGCAACTTCCAGTCGGCTAAGATGTCTTGTCGGACCTGATTGACCCTTCGTTCAAGTCTCTTGAACACTTCCACATAAAATTTGGCGTTGACGGTTTGCCAAGGAGGAACAAATTCACGGTGGACGATGCCTTTGATGTCAAAAAAGACAATGAGCATCGTTTTCACTTTGGATTTACTCATTCTTGTCTTTTTTGGGCGAGGAGACGCCAGCGTCTACCACTCGGAAGATTGCCTCTGTCTCGGGATCATACTCAAAGATCCAGCACTCATCACCTGTGATTAAGTTATGCAAAAATTGGGGATCAATTTCACACATGTTCAAATTTTCTTGGCACACTTCCACTCGCCGTAATTTCTGGTAGTCAGTGAGCACTTTTGGGACCTTGCGCACACCTTGCGCATGTTCAAATGTACTGTCACAATGTCGTGAACGAAAGATTTTGGTAAATTTAACATTTGGGTGATTAAACGAATACTTAGTCGACGGTCTGAGTCCAAAACTTTGCACACACGAGTTACATTGTCGGTTTTTGTCGAAGGTCTTCCAGCACGGTCTTAATCGGCGACCTCTTCCCGGCCCTCCAAAAAGGTCTGATGACACCGAAACCCCACTTATTGCTAAAGCAACATCTGGGTAAGCCTGCTTGATCATATCAAACGTCTCTGTCGCAGGTTTACCGAGTTTTACACAGAATTTAATCGCGTGCCTCTACTCTAACGAACGCTGCATTTTCAGCTTGCACCACTCACAGAAAACACGTCACGTAAAAATGTCTTTCCTGACTCTCCAGGTGCTCGGAGACAACTGACCAGCAGCTGTTTGTTAGCTAGGAAAGCCCTCTATCGAATCCAGTTGGAGCGCGCACGCTCCGAAGTACAGTCGTGGCGAAGGAAAATTAGTCCTATTACTTTCCGGACAAACCTTGTATGCTCTTGAAACCATCAGAACGTGTTCTGTTTTTTACTATCCAACCCTTATAGTCCCCAAACTATCCCTTTTTTAAGTCAAAGCCTGTTGTTTCAGATTTTTATGTCAGGATTTATCCCCCCCCCCAGGGAAAAAGTAAAAGTCAATCTTATGGCAGATTTCATTAACATGAGAGCAAGAAACCTCATTGTCCAATTTCTTAACTTAATTTGACGAAGCTTTTTCCAAAAATAAAGTCATAGTAATTCAAACTAAACGAACAAAATTTACCATGAACAAACTAGTGCCACCCAAAACGAAAAGAATTCAAAATTAACATTTGCACCAAAAATAAAGATAAAAGTCATGGTTATGCATGAATAGATAAATCCTAATACGAACAAAAATTAAAACGAATAAGTAAGGAAAGGTTAGAACGACAGAAATTACGACAAGTAATAAGTGATCTACCCCGCTCTAAACCCTCTAAAGACTAGTGCCCTGTATACTTTACTGAAAACGATTTGTATTTTGAGCAGTGTATTTTCTATTTGTCCTAACTTCATCAACAACACAGCAACAAAATAAAATCAGCACGCTAATCATGGTTCTAAAGCTAAGAGCTACCGCAAATTAGAGCACGGTTACCCAACCCGCCCCCCCCCCCTTGAAGTCTTCAATTTTTGGATTTTTGATGTTGCTTTGTTAAAAGAAAATTTTTTTCTAAATATGTTTTGATTTCAGTAATGCGCAGATGACACTCTGGATTTTAAAATGGGCCTAGGTGGCTGTAACACCTCTTTTAATTCTTGTTGTTTTAAGTTAGACTTGTCTAACTTTAATTCTTGTTGTTTTAAGTTAGACTTGTCTACTGATTTTAATTTCTGTTCGTTTAAGATTCGTCTATTCATCCGTAGTAGTATATGTTATTTTTACGTTTGATGTGAGTATTCATTTCAGTTTCTGTTAGTTTTGGTTTCATTTATATATTCATAGCATTTCAGTTTGTTTTAACTTTGAGTTATCATATGACTTAATTTCTGCCCATCTTATGTTTTGATATGGCCCTTTAGTTTAAAAAAAAAAAAAAAAATTCTTTTTTTAACATAGTTTTATTATTGGTTAATTTCGGGAATATTTATAAAAAAATTTTTTAAGTTTTTTGGTTTAAGAACAAAGATCTTAGATTGTCGTGGAACATTCTGGGCAAACTTAGAATATACAGTCAAAATGTTCAGTTAAACCAAGATTTGTGCAATTACCTTTATAGTAAAATTTTACTATAATATTTCTAGTAGATAGGAAGAGTGATTTTTATTTAAATGAATTGAAGCTTGTCTAATTTTTGGTCTTCTATAGGGTGAAGCCATCATGTAGACGCCCCTTGAAAATACACATATCTTAATCCGTGATTTTTTAACAATCGAATCTTGTTCTATTTTGGTGTAACCGTTTGTTTGTTTAAATAACTCAAATAAAGATTATTTATGGAAAGGTTTTTTCCATTATCTTAAAATAATCGGACGTCACGAATCAATACAAGTCGATTTATTTCCTTATTATCTTTTTGTCTTGATATAGTTTCCTTGGCCCAGTCTACATGCTCTGAAATGTTCAATCGATACAACCAAATCGTTCTTCCAAAACTTGTTCTTCTCATTCAGGTTCCTTTTGTCTATTCTGCTTACCCTGAAAATATCATGTCTATTGGCAAAACACTACTTTGGGTTATTTTTGGGTGTCTTGAGCTTTTTCAAAATAGGCTTTTTAGATTCGTTTTGTCTAGTGAGTATGCCAAATAAGTTGCAAGCCGATCGGAGAAAAAAAAACAACAAATTATGGGCCTCAAGAATTAGCATTATTTTTCACATTGCTTTTGTCTTTATGGAGGTCCTCTTGTCCTTGTCTGCATGCCCTATAAGTTAAAGTCAATCCGAGAAAAAAATCTTTTGGCCCAGTTTCAGGTGTCAAAACAGCTGAACTTCAAAAATGCCGTCTTCATTTAGGTGTGCTCGGCCTTTTCAGCATGTCTTGTAAGTTTCAAACTTATCAGAGACGCAGCAAATTGAAGGCCCATTTTTTTGGCGTGCGAATCGATACATCCAAAATTATTTTTGATTTTTATATAAACTAAGTTTGCTTTCTTTAAATAGAATTCTGTATCAAGTACTTACTGGATTTCTTGTTTTAGTATGTAAGTTCTAAGATTCATTAGTAAAGAATCTTGTAGCTTTCATTTAAGCATAGCTAATTTAAAGCACATTTCTGTGTTCGACTATGAAACTAAAGAAAGACACTTACTAACAACATGAGTCTCAATGATTTTAGGAAGCTCGGACACAAAATGCATCAAAGACTCACGCCCCTTGATCCACTTGGTGTTGCACACTCCCACAAGCTGAGCTTTTGACGCTTTAGTTAGGACGCAGTTTCTTTAGAACACAACAAACTTTTTTATGGGTCCGATTGTGTTTCTGATATGAAGAACATTCGAAGCATTTTAAAGATGGAGATTCAACATCATGCTTAAATCATGAGGATCATGACACAATAGTTGCTTCTTTTCTAGTCTCAGCTGCTGCTCCACATGTCATCGCTTCACAACCGTCAGTGCCAATTCCTACACAGTCGAGCAGATTCCGGTCCATTTCCTATAACAGGCGTACAACTAACAGGCCAATCACTCTTCCGTTAGCAGTTGGCTCTTTGTCTGGGGGTAGAATTTTCAAATATTCCCTCATAGATGTCTACAAGTCAAGTGAAATTCTCGTGTCTTTTTTTCTCATGGTTATAACAAAGAGATAAGCTAAGCTGTGACCTATGAGTTATCACGTGTCTTGTCAAAAATGATACAGTAATGTTTGGCCTTCTTCGCTTGCTATAAAATTGCCACAAGAATCTCTTTTCCACAACCCTCAATCAGTTGATTCTGTGGCGTTTTACTACTATACGGAGTATTTATGCCCTCTGTTTTCGATTAATCTTTTAGCCCATCGTCCCTGCTGTTCTGGTGTCGTCCCTGCACACGATAACGCTGAAGTTTCCAGAAGTTTCACTCGTTTGACATGGAAGTGTTGTTTGTCGTGTGAACATTGCCATCATCCTTGTGACATCTAATTGGAATGCTCTGCAGTTCGAGGAACACAATAGACTACTATAGGTTTCTGCCAAACTATTCTTATTTGCTTGTTTCAAATGCTGTTCATTTACATGGTTTTGCGCAGGTTGGCCGGGCGTGTTTTAGGTCTTAATAAAGGACTTCCCAGCTTCAACAGCCTTGCAATGGTATGCGGAAGCCTAATGAGCTACAAGGTCAGCGTCTTACCCCATAAACTTTGCAAACTTGGTTAAAGATTGTGTTGCCAACATGTGAAGAGCGACATATTTATTTGAGCCCCCGGCGGCTCAAGCACCACAGAACACAACACTTACAAAAAAAAAATTCTTTTGGTTTCCTAGATTACACCAATGTATCTTCTAGTGTCGTCTTCAGGAAAAGATTCTGGGGGTGGGCTACGATGAACAGGATAGCCAAAACTTCCAACCATACTAAAAGGTATCCCAAGTAATGACTTTCATACAAATCAGGTGCTAAAAACGCCTCTTAATGTTTGTGAGACCGATTATTGCTGATCGCTCAAATCTGAAAAATAAACACCATAGTGGAGGAAAGATAAGGGAAAAAGTGGTCAAACCTTGGGGAAATTGCAACAGAATTTTTTTTTACACCAAAATGTTTAGGAAAATCAGCTTAATTACACAAACAAAATCCACCAGAATACCCTTAGCAAGAATGTCCCAAATTTGCCCTTGAATCGATTTTTGTTTTTATAAATATTTTAGAGTTTAAATAGTCGTTTCCTATCAAATCAAGTATATTTACTTCAAATCTGAATTCAGGTTTCCATTTTTACTTACCCTTATTGCCCATTTCCACCCTAAAAGAACTGGGAGGAGGTTGAAACTCGAAATTAAGAGGTTATCGTTTTTTTATAGTTTCCTGTGAAATTAATGGTGGTGAATTCGAAAATGAAGATTGTCTACGAATTTTTCAAAAATACTAATGACAACATACTCTTCGGATTCGTTATTTGTGTGACAAAGATGCACACATCCTGTGGAAAAGTTTAAGGGAAATCAGAAGTAAAACCTATATTTGGTGTCGTGTTTCAACAAAATCAGTGACTTCTTTAGTTTCATCGCCTGAGTTAAAGATCATTTTGCAAGGTTTATTGTGTAAACCTTGTGCGTAAGCGTTGATTGAACCTAAAGATGTTTTCCAGAGGAATTGTCTACGGATTCTTTTGGGTACACGTCTGACTGGCCGTATTTCAAACATTAAGGTGTACGAAATGTTGGTCTATCACCATTTCTAGGGCAATGATGAGAGAAAGGTTGTAATAGCCAGGACATGCTTGTGGATAAAGGGTGACAGATTGCTAAAGATCGTCCTTAACGGCAAACTATCTAGAGCCAAATGAAAAGCAGATCGCCCCCGAGTGGGGTGGGAAGAAATCTTAAAAAATGGTTTAAAGGAAATTGGGACCTTGGGAGAGAGTGTAGAGAGGAAAGCTTTGAATAGATTGGGATGGAGGATGACCGAAAGCAGCTGTGTTGTTCTCAAGTGGCTTGGTGCTGAACTGAGTTGTTAATAGCAGTAGTAGTATTCAGGAGCTGCCCGAGGCTCATTTCATTGGGGGGGGGCATCCGTAAATTTTACCGAATCGCTACCTGATTTATGCCGAATTTTCTGCAGAAATAAAAATTTTTGCTAAATCTCGGCCGATTTTGCAAAATATCTGCCGAAAATTTTACCGAATGCCAAAAGAGTTTGGGGGGGGGGGCTCTAAGCCCCCCCCCCCCTTTCTCCCCCCACTCGGGAGGCCCCTGGTAGTAGTATAGTAAGTATTCAAAAAACAGAAAAAAAAACAGGCAAAACTTATTAAGAAAACGTGTTTTTTTTATGAAAGTAAAGAGGGGAGTTAAAAATCAAAACTACCCAAAATTATTGCTTGCCAAATTACGCAAGATATATCTACAATCCAGCTTAAATAAACATACTTCATATTATCGAATATTTATAGAATTCTAAACACACGCGCCTTACTGAAATACGACGTTGCTTGAGCGTTTTAGAGAATTGTAATTGTATACCGAAAGGTATTGATAATACCGTGGATGGATGACTGTTAAGAGCCTCATAAATTATCCCTCTATTTTCTGCTGGCTACTTATGGAATTTATTGCTCCAGAGAAGACATCTTGTTTTTGGGTGTCAGTAGAGTTTTCACTGAAGTGCCAGTTTATAGAATTCTACTGTTATGTGATTATATCACGAGTTAGTCCATTTGAGCTGGTTTTGTAGAGATATCTTGCGTCACCTGCGAAGCAATAATTTTGTTAGTTTTAAATTTCAACTTTGTTCTTGACTTCTCTAAGAAAAAAAAAATTAATAAATGGAAGAAAAAATTATCCTAATTTCTTAGAAAATTTTCCAGTGATAGAGGGTCACATCTTCATGTTCAGATGCGTGGTCTCAGTATGATTAATAAATGAACTTTGTTTTTTACATTTGAGTCACTGGACGGACAACTTGTATTTGACCTTCTAATTTCTTGGAATTTTGATCGTGTCAAGACAATGTTTGAGTTGTTTATAGATAAAATTTCAGATAAGGAGATGAAAGAGAAAACAAAGTAGTGTTTTTTTTCTGTAACATAAAAACACTTGCAGTAACTCATTAAATAGATTACAGCACATTGCATCACGTAAAAACATCAATAGTAAACATAGGAGCTCAGAGTTGCCAAGCGGAAAAAAAATCACTAGATTTTAGTGATTTTTGGGTTGATTTAGTGATTTTTTCTTTAGGCAAATAAAAAATTACCAGAAATATAGATAAATCACTAGGAGGTGGCAATCCTGTAGGAGCTCTGAGCCAAAATTATAGTGTATATCCAAATTTTCCAAGAGGGAAGGTCTTAAATGCCTAATTAGTTTGTTTTCAGCAATTTATTCTGCTGTTTTCTGGGACATGGACCGTGTACGAGGGAATTTATTGAGGATATGGGAAAAAATTGTGAAGCTTTTGAAAGTCTTGAAAGAGGCCTGAAGGAACCTAGGTTTACGTGACGAGGTGGGTGGAGATATTCATTTGACCCAATTTCGGAAGGAATTTCCCTTTTCTTTGCGCAGTTATGATCAGACAAAACAAATAATTGGTGCATCAACATATTGGATGACAAGATAATATTTGAAAGATCTTACCTGTGGGAGGGGGGGGGAGACAAACCGGGTTATGTTAAACAAAAGAGTGAATGCTTTAAATTTAAATCAGGATGATTTGAAAACTGTATTGACGAAAGGGGAAAATGTCTAAACCACCAAGAACTAGCCTGGTATCATTTTAGGTTTTCAATAGATAGATAGATAGATCGTGTATTTCAAAAGCCCAAGAGCTCAAAATACACACAAAAATTTATGAAAAATAAAGAAATAACAACAGAACTAATTACGAAACACGCATTAACATGATACATAGCGAAAAATATCCATCGACATAAAATCATAGCCGGTAAAATAAACTTAAAATAAATTTCCTCTCCAAAACTAGGTTTAGCCTGATTATAATGATTCAGTAGCAGAATTTAAAACCAGCCCTTGCCAATACTGAATTTCTTGACCCTCTAAGATAAATCGTACCTGGCTTACTAAATTTGTTGGTAGATCACGGGAACCAAGACCGTCATTCCATAAGTAAGGCATTCCCAATATTGTCCTGCTAATTTTGTCTCTTTTTTTCTAAAAGTTAATAAAAAAATAACAAAAAATGACACACTGGTTAATAGTAGCAAAAAATTGATTTGTAATATCTGAGGGTTTTTTTTTCACTAATTAAAACTTCTCTAAAATGTGAGAAGCTTTGGCTTGCTTTAAGGAGTTTGTCTTCTTGAGGAATTTTTGACAAGGGTTTCCAGATTGTAAAAAAAGCAAAAGTGCGACACTACGTCGTCCGTGCCAGAGGGTGGGATGATCTCATATCTTTCACGTCTGGAGGGAAATCTGATCCCCACTGTACCATGGTAGCTTTAGTAGCAAAACACCATTCAGTTTGTGTTGTTCAACACCTGACACTAATGCGTGAACACAGAAGGCCCGTTTTTTAGCACTAAGATCTTACATCTTTCTGCAAAGATTATCGTTTTTAACTCATCTTTATTCTAAGATCTTACAGCTCACTGATGTTAGCAAAAAGTGTGAAGACCGCCACTGTTCTGCCATATAGAACGATGATGAGAGAACTTTGATGATTTACTCATCATTGTTCTCAGACCGCTGATCAGAGCAGAATGATGAAAGACGTTTGCACAAAAACAACCAAAGATGTAAGATCTTTGTTCAAATATTTCACTTTTAAGCGTTTTCTGACAAAAGATGTAAGATCTTAGCACATTGATGAGTGAAAAAACGGCCCTAGAGCCTGTATTCCGTGGTTAAATTGTGTTTTCTGTTTATTTTTATTTTTTCTGCAAATATATTTACAAATCCATATATCAATTTATGACGCTAGATGGGAGATAACTTTTTTTCGATAACACATCGCAAGGTTAAGTAGTTTAGATAACTTTATAAGTATTATGATTATCTTGTGGACATTTACCTACCTTTACACTTTTAATATTAATCTTTGCATCACAGGCAGTAGTGTCAATTAGAGGGGCATGCGATTTTTGCCTTCTCTTAGACCCCCCCCCCATATTTTTAAACATAAATCTCCCACCCTCTGCTTCACTTAAATTTTATTTGATTGAGGCCCCGGATCACAGGGATTTGTATTAGTTTCTTTCTCTTGTAGAAATAAACCGATCTGTGGTAAGTCCCTTATTTTGGACTTGCCACAATGAGACAAATAGAAGTTTAAACGTAAATACAACTTAGGATAGTGTTCTACTTAGAGTACAGTTGCTGTTTTCCTCTATTTTCTCAAAGTAACCTTGGGTAGAAGTTATTTTAGCGCCTAAAAATACAACAGGAAAACACGGAGGAAAGCGAAAGTTAAAACTAATGTACTTCAGACTGGGAGCTTTTTTTCTTTAATATAACCAAATAAAACATTACCTATTAGATTTTTGGGGCCTTCTGTGTGGAACTCTTTTCTGGAGAGCATTTGGGCGGCCGAGTGCCTGGCGTTGTTTAAAAGTAAGTTGAAAAAGTATTTGTTAAGTCGATGCTCATAGTTGTTATTTAAGTTTTTCTTATTATTATGAGTTGATGAGAGATTGGTTATATCTTTTTTTAACTTTTTTTTTCGTGTTTTTTGTGTTTAGTTAATTAACAGTTCGAAAGTTAGTTGTGTGTACCCGTCCTGTTGCAAGTGCTTTTTGTACCTTTCTTGGTGGGGGAACTGGCAGTTTAGTTGTAGGCCTATGTCTTTTTTGGTTGTAAATAGATGTGAACTGAACTGAACGGCGCCAGACATGTCAGATTCCCCAATATTTTGCTATACAATTTTATTTTTGAGCTAAGACTGTCTTAATACAGAGTAAATCTGTCCTGGGGTAACCCCTTGAAAATTTTTCCACTTCTTGGCTTAAAAAATATTTTGCATACTAGTGTAACATGCATATTTTTTGCTATTCATTAGGATTTTTTTTCTTTTAATGTTTGTTGTTATTGAACTATATTAAGACTGTCTTAATCAGAAAGTAGTGTTGTCATTTTATTTTGCTTTTATGTTTTTTCTCTTTTTTTGGCAACGTCTTTACGTCTGTTAAAACTGCGTAATTTCTAAAGGTCATCGTTGTAAATAACAGATACGCAAATTGTTTGTAAGCCAGACTTTTCTTTGACTAGATTTCAAAGTGTATTTAATCCAGTTTTTAATTAGCTACAATAATTATAATTTGATATACATCTGTTTAATATTACTTGGAAACTGACTTGAACATAATTGACTAATCACTTTCAACTCTTTGTGTTTGGCTTTACCAAATTACCCTTTGAACGTTCTGTACCATTCAAAGTCCCGTGTGTATTTTTGACTGCGAAAGGTCAAAAGAGTTGCTTCGTAATACCTGAACTTCGTTCAATAGATTAGCAAAAATCAAGGTAAACCTGGAAAATAGTGGCTCTCCGGAATGAGACAGGCTAGATAAAAAAGAGAGGTATGATTATATTGCTAATTTTATGCTCATTTTGTTGGTTTTGATTTGTGGCCTCAGGGTACATATGCAATCAGAACTAAAACAACGGAATCAGGGATGTATCTTTTTTTTTTTTTTTTTTTTTTTTTTTTTTTTTTTTTTT
>JAQQPU010001999.1:53961-67132 GCA_029168905.1 Artemia sp. Kazakhstan ARC1039 | reverse complement strand
CGTAAAAACCGGTGTGCTCTTGAATTTTACACAGCGTAAACTTGAGTGAGTGGCGCATAATACACAAGTACCAAAATTTCTTCCCCCAACGGAAAAAAAATTAAAAAAAACTCAAATAAAATTCTTAAATTTGGAAAGCCTTAATTTTCACGGGGGGAGGGGGGGTATTTTCCGTGGGGGGGGGGGGTGTTTCCCAGGGAGGGGGAACGCCGGTCACTTTTTTTCGGTGCTAGCGAGGCAATGGAACTCCAGAGCTGTTTAAGGGTTCATTTGAAAGCTAGTACCAAGGACAAGAGCAAAATGAAAATTTTTACAGACTCATTTTTTTTGTGTCTTATTTCTGTATTATGTCGAATGATGTCATGCTAGATAATGTCCATATGACGTTATTCTAGATGAACTCATGGCATCATGATAAGATGTGGTATAATGTGAGTGATGTGACAAAAGTGATAAGATAACTATTTTTTTCTACTTTTTTTTTGTCAAGGAAAAACCTAAAACAAATAGACCGTAGCAGAATCTGGGGCCATTCCAAACAGTGACAATAATCTTCAATTATAGGAAGTTCTTATTTCTCTTTTATAGTTTTTGACTAGATTTTTCACCTAGATATCACAATAAGATACTACTTTCTGGGCTCCCTCTTTTTTCTTCACTAATTACTTCATAGGGCTATTCGTCTGCCACCTGTACCCACTTAATACCTATGCAAATCCACAATTGATTAGAAATTTTTCATAAGAGCCCAAAATTTCTTAAATCTTAAGTCGCTCAAAAACGCTTTAACCTATCATTAAGAATTCGTTTCTAGAAACTAGTATAAGTGCCTCGAAAACTAGAGTGAGAGCTAACACTCAGAAACCCTTTTGGGATCTGGATGGCTTTGGGTTTGGGTTCGTGGTGGTAGGCCTAAAAGAGGCCTAGTTTTTATATAAAGCAAAGGGAAAAACTAAAGTGTAAGAAATACCTTAGAGCTATTAGGTATAAGGGAATTAATTTTCTGAGTTCGCGTAAAAACTGGACAGAGGTAATGACCCCGGAGAAGGTTGAGAAAATTACGGATTCTCCAATTTCAGTAGTTGCTGGGCAAACTCATGATACCATTCGTTCCTAAACATACATACGATCCATAACACAAATGAACTAACGGCGATAAAGTATCGCATAGTTGAAAGTCAGCTATTAGAGTGGAGGTCTCTTATGGGGATGGGGCGTACCTAAAGCTGCAAGAAAGTGCTTTAGAGCCATAGTTTCAAACTTTCTGTGAGAGGGGCTTCAGATGACTTGATTCAATATTCAGATTATTACGGATTCAGCCTCTAATCTCCCTTCACGAAGAAAAATATATACGTAAATACGGATGAATATGCGACGAAGCAACCAGTATGAATATTGAGTGGGTGAAAGCTACTCTCTTAGCCTTTTGTGGAAACGATAGTTTATTTTTGAAAATTATAATGTATATTGAAAAGTAAATAAACTAAAGGATCTTTTTTCGAAGCATTGTTATGAAAAATGTAAACAATATAAAGGACAGGGAATGAGAGGTTGCTAGATCCCCTCCCCCTCCCATATTTGGAGTAACTCTGGTTATGGTATTTAAAAACAAACAGAAATTATATAAAAAGTTGTTTTTTTTAAATAAAAGTAAATCCCCACCAAAGAAACGTGACTGCATACCAAAGTTACTGGGATGGATGGCAAATGATGGTACTTGCTCACTTTTAAATATGTATAAATTAAAAAAGGAGATTTCTTGGAGTTTTTGAAACTCTGCCTTTCGGTACAGTGAAAACGGAAGATCATAATAAATTAACAGAATGTATCTGAATTTTCGATGGTCCCTGCCCACGATATACTGCATATTATATTACGGCAATAAGAATTCTACTGCACATTTTATTTTATCATGACTTGTTTTTAGGCTTTAAAAGGAAGGAATTCAGAGGGAAATTAGCGATTGCCATAACTGCTAATTTTGTTAACAAAAGATCTGAACAGGAGGCTTGTGTCGAAGAAATATCCGGTGTTGCCTTCATCTTCAACCAAAAGTTCTTTAATGATATGTGTGAACAAACTGGTATTGACTTGGAAAACATTGTTTACTACAAGGTATCGTTTGGAATTTTTATAGTTTGTGGTCAATTGTGGTTATATGTAACTTTTTTTTCGTTCTAATAATCTTTGAGCTCCCGATTTCTGGTTATCGATAGTGAAAAATATTCAAACATGGAAGAAGATGCTTTAGAGGAAGTTATTTAGATTTTGAGGGAGGAGAGTTAGGAAGTCACTGCCTGAAAAAGCACTTAATAGGAATTTTTTGATAAGAATAAAAATTCTGACGAATATTACGACCTTGGAAACAATTAAATACCACAAGAGGATTTTGGGTAACTGTATTGGGATGCTTTGGAGAAGCTGCTGATTTCTTAGGGAGGACAGTTTGAGAGACGCTACCTAAAAAACCCTTTATTGGAGTTTGACTGACTGTTTATGATATAATGAGGTTAAAAAAAAAGAAGATTTGATCCTGCTAGGGTTGTTATGGAAGAAAGTTTAAGATATCTAGGCCACGTTTTACAGATAAAAGGATTACAGATAAAGACGCTACCTAAAAAACCCGTTATTGGAGTTTGACTGACTGTTTATGATACAATGAGGTGTAAAAAAAGAAGATTTGATCCTGCTAGGGTTGTTATGAAAGAAAGTTTAAGATATCTAGACCACTTTTTACAGATAAAAGGATTATAGATTGCCAAAGTTTGAGCTATTTGGTCATTCGTCTGAGGCCAAACGAAAAGCAGGTTGTGGCTGAATGGGGTGTGGTGATTGGAGCTTTATGGAGGGAGTGAAAAATAAAAGTTTGAATAAATTTTCATGGAGGTAGAGCGTGAGTTTCTGCGTTGGCCTCGAACCACTTGGTGTTGCAGCGAGTTATTTGTGCTAGTAGTATTATTGAGGTTTGTTCTGGAATATTTTTAGTTTTATTGCGACATATACCGATAATTTTTTACAATTGTATTCCTTTTTTATGTTTTATTAACTCAAATCAATCGCAGGATTCTTCTACAACTTCTTGAAGACTAGTTAAACGATATCGTCTTTGTTCTCTTTTCTAAGTAGGCCTACTATTAAAATTTCAGTAATTTTCTAGTATTTTTTTTTCAGTTATTTTCACCTTTGCCTTGTGTCTTCTGATAAAAAGAACGCCATAACTGTATTGACCTTGAGGGGCTCGTTATGACCTCGTAAACGTGCCTTTGACCCCTCTCTTAAAACCTTATAGGATTCTCCTTATTGCACGGATAAGGCTATACAGTGAATGAAACTATAAAAATTCAACAGAATTTTTATGATGCCTTTCTGTTCGTTATTGAATGCTTGTCGACTATTTTTCTGAATTGAATTTGAAATAACATTTTTATTAATGTTAGGTACTATACTATCCCTTGGCAATAGAAAGTCGTCACGTGTCGATGATGGCTAAAATCATAAATGACTCCTATTATCGGACAAGTATAAAAGGATTCAGGTTCCCTAGAGCCATTGCTGGCGTATAGGGTGTCAAATTGATGTTTGGTTGCTGGGTCTCTTTTTACAGGGACAAGTAGTAGGTCTGACGCCCATCCTTGCCGCAGCGGTATTGGTCTCTGCTCCCGGGGCCCCGATAATTTCTCTCTAAATTTCGGAAATGCATTTGCATATCTTTGAAACCTCATAAATTGGGATTGAGCAACGGTGTGAAGCTGGAAACAGTTTTGTTGTACTTCATTCAAGAAAAAGATCTATTTTGCGAGGTTCCACTTTTGTAACATAAAGATTTTTAAAGGTCACTGCCCTCTAGAAGTATAAGGAGTAGAGGTTGGTACTTCAAAATACCTCCAATAATTTCTCTCCCTGGGCCCCAATACGGGGCCCAGGGATTGGACCCCCTATTGCCAAGCAGAGCACAAATCCCCTGTACTACCACATGGTTTTATTGTTGTAACAAATTTTTCTTTTCTCCGTTTTTTTGTAAAATTGCCCAAAGCGCAACATATTTAGTACTTTCTGGCAAAATTCCCAGTCTGAATATTTTTTCTTTCAGGAATCACCATTAACGCTATTAGACAAAGGTCGCACGGGTCTGACCTCTTGGGGGGAAGGTTAAAACAGGGAAGATTGTCTTCTTCGATATTTCCAGGAGGATCCTTCGAACCATTCTGAATAGCTGGACTATATCTTATGAAAAAAAGTAAAAAAATATTGAATGTGAATAAAAACTACTTCTGGTCATAAGAAAGGGTTTCCTTTGTTAGAAGATAGAAAGAAATGGAGATAATATTTTTCCCATTTTTTCTTCAGTTCTTCCAGTATTTGAGTTTATAAACAAATTTTTTTAATCACATTATATCCAAAATTTTGAATGTAGGAAATTAATTTTTTTTTTCTCGTTTTCTATTTAACTTGTGATTGTAAATAAAGAATAATTTAGCGTTAATTTTTTAGTGCTACGATAGCTATTTAAATAAGTGAATACAAACACGAGTGATTCAAGAAAAAGACCCTTTGGCCTGAGCCTCCCGTCCACCTTCTCTTATTCAGTTTGTTTCTCAAGGAATTTAAGTCAATATTCAAGTTAACTGCAACTGGAAATTAATCAAATCATTCCACGAACTACTATATACTTAATTTATGCTTAATTTGTTAATAACTGTTTGACCTTGTATGATTGAAGGACCCCAAAGAGACGTTCATGGGGCTATTTTCTTAAATTATTTGGAAAGACATTTTTTCAATCAATATTCACGTTTACTGCAAAGGGAATGAATCAATCCATTTCACGAGACAGTCAGAAAACAAAATAAACTCTCAATATACGTTCCGAGGCTGCTATCCCTGAACTAGAGTCTGTTCTCAATATAAAAGGAAACAAGTTGATACGATATTAGTGAATAATTTATTTATAACATAATCACCAAGATTTTGGGAAATTAATTGTTGTTTACTTTTACTCTTGACCATTTAAACTATACCATTTTTGGTTAAAAAGTTCAAAATATAATGTCTCAGATTTTCCAGACCAGAGGGGCTAACGTTTAAAAGAGACCAACGTTTAAAAGGGACTAACGTTTTTCAATGGTCAACATTTCTTGTGCAGATAAGCCAAGCTCTTTCAAAGACTTTATAGGATCTAATCTAGACAAATCTCTCCTCGGGAAGATTTGCAGGACCTTATATTCAGAGGTTGGAAAGCCCTGGACAAATAAGTAGTCAAACATTGTCTTCACTGGACCACTTGATGAAAATCGTCTCGTCACCTGTTTCCCATCTGGTAGACGGAAACGTTTGACGGTCACATCGGTGCCAGCCGGTGGCTCCAAAGGAAGTGTTGCACTAACTTCATCTTGCCGTCGCTGTTTATCTTGCTCTAACTGCTGTCTTTGCCTTGCTTCCATTTCCGCCTTCCTTTTTTCTTCTTTTTCAATTTTCAGTTTCTTTTTAAGCTCGTGTTGTTTGATTTCTTCTTTTGCCCTATCTGCGAGTAATGAGGCATTATAAGCTTCTTCTTGTTCCCGCTTAATAGTTTCTTTTTCTTCCCGAGCTCGTTCTTTCTCAACATCAGCAGCTTGTTGCCAATTAAATTGTTCATGAACATCCATCAGGTTTGTCATCATTTCCTCCAATGTTATATTCCCTTGTATCATATTAATATTGTCAAATGTTGACCTAATTTTATTAGCGATTATGAGCATGGGCAATCGTCCTACATCTACTAATTTTATCGCATGTGCTGTTGGACTGTCAAAATATTCAGCAACCATGTCAATTAACCTTTGCCTATTTGATTCATGGGTTATGTCCCAGCCCCAGATATTGAAGTTGGAGCTTATATAGCTAACAACCACTTCAGAACATAAAACTTGAGAACAAAATACATTGGCCAAAATAGAATTATCGCTATGCACATAGACTATTAAAGGTTTACGGTTTTTTGTCGACACTAGTCGCGATTCATTCAAAGCCTCCTCTAAGGATCCTTGGTAGAACATAGGATGAGACTCTCCATATCTTGCAGAAAAATTTTCAGAGAATAAAACTGCAGTTGGTAGACTATCAACTGCGTCTGGAGGCATAATAGGTTGACAAGCCAACTTTAGTCTGGTGGAAATACTTTCTGTTTCGAGAGGTACTGTTGAGTCACGAGTTTTTTGTTTTTTCAAGTTTAAAGCTTTGCTGGGACCTTGGTTACTCCTTTTTCTTGACTTTAATCTGGTGGAAATACTTTCTGTTTCGACAGGTACTGATGCATCCGTGTCTACAACACTCAAGTTAGAAATATTTTGAACAGAGGGCTTCGCTGCAGTAACAAGTGCTGACGCGCTCAAATTTTCAACGCCCGAGTCACGAGTTTTTTGTTTTTTCAAATTTACAGCTTTGTTGGGACCTTGGTTACTCCTTTTTCTTGACTTTAATCTGGTGGAAATACTTTCTGTTTCGACAGATACTGATGGATCCGTGTCTACAATACTCAAGTTAGAAATATTTTGAACAGAGGGCTTCGCTGCAGTAACAGGTGCTGACGCGCTCAAATTTTCAACGCTCGAGTCACGAGTTTTCTGTTTTTTCAAATTTACAGCTTTGCTGGGACCTTGGTTATTCCTTTTTCTTGACTTTAATCTGGTGGAAATACTTTCTTCTTCGACAGGTACTGATGCATCCATGTCTACAACACTCAAGTTAGAAATATTTTGAACAGAGGGCTTCGCTGCAGTAACAGGTGCTGACGCGCTCAAATTTTCTACGCTCGCGTCACGAGTTTTCGGTTTTTTCAAATTTACAGCTTTGCTGGGACCTTGGTTACTCCTTTTTCTTGTTTTTAATCTGATGGAAATACTTTCTGCCTCAACAGGCACTGATGCACCCGCATTTACAAAACTTACGTTCCGATTCTTCATTCGGTTTCGAACTTCTGTCACGCTGGAATGTGGCGTACTTATTCGCTCATAAGTTGAGTTTATAACCTTAGAAACACAGTTATCTAGAGATGATTCTAGATCACAATCGTCACTTCTGTATAACTTTTTTGTATTTTCACTCATTACTTTATTTCTTTAAACTGACATCTGTACTTGCAAAAGCTCATTTATGTATAGTGTTGATGACGTAATGTGTCATTAGTATATTCACATTTAGCGTTTAATGACGTCATATGTTTTAGTGTATGATGCCATTCCAGTCCGAATCAGCCCTTGCCACTATATATGAATCTCATTAACATACTCAATATGATTAACTGTCTTACATATTCAAATATCTTTGTTAACTTATGGGCTATTTTATGACTAAAAACTGTGTTGGCTATAACTAGATTGTTATATTTACAAGATTACAGCGGCCTGTAGCCATTGCTGTTTTCTTTTCCTACACCAAATTTTCCTACGCAGGAATACCATTTATCCCAAATTCATTAGTCACTACTATATCCGTCAGTTGACTCTACGGGTCATATACGACGATGAATGATACCCTGAACTTTTTAGTCATAGGTACGTAACTAGCATTCTATTATTAATAGCTTTCCAACTTAAACAATACTTAGCCGCTTCCTTATTCATTATGAGCCCTACTCCCTGTCTACGTATTTTCCTTCTAAGTAATCTATCCTTCCTGCCTGAGTAAATAAATTCTATATAACCTACTTTCCTGTATCCAACCCCTAGGATATGAGTTTATAAAACTCTTAATAAGTCCAGTTCGAAGTGTCTAAATTTGTCAGTCAAAATGTCGATACGGTAGGTATCTTTTAGTGTTGTAACATTCCACAAGTTACAATTTTCATATTCTTTAAATCTTTGAAATATTTTTGACTTCAGAAAAATCGATGGCCCCAGAACCAGTGCAGGACAGAAACTGACACATCTTCTTAAGTGTACACGAAGTACTTAAGCTTGCTTAGAACTGCGCAATACGAAGTCTCTGGGACCTCCAGGCGAATGTAGGTCTTGTGCAATCCTAGGCACATCTTGGTCACAACATGGTTTTCAGCAATTGGCAATGCTCTTCTATGAAGAAGAGTCGAAATCCTGACAAACAATATCAAGCCTATTATCCCAGACTCTCTATAATTCGTGCCTACAAGTGAAATATTACTAGTATGATGCATCCCATAGTAGATAAATTAGTTAGGACAGGTTTTACAGCCCGAAAAAGTTCCCCAAAACAGACCAAACCCATGAGAATTATCCATTAGACAAAATCCGGTGTTAATTCTGTGTCTTAAACTAGGCAACAATTTCCTCAAGAGGCACCACTAATGAAGGTCACCCTTCCGCGCGCTAATCACCTTGCTCGGTATTTGCACCCCAGTGAAGATTCGCGATGTTTACACCCCATCACAACTTTAAGGTTCACTGACAGATTTGCTGTGCTACATAAGAAGGGAGGGTCAAGCTGTGCTTCCTAGAACTCTACTACCGCTGCAGAAGTTTCCAGGCTTAGCATGTCCCTTACTCCCACGTAGTCAATAATATGACTCAAAATGTAAGATAGGGTCTTTTTAATAAAGGTGTAATTTTTCAAATGGTTTTACTTTCAACAGAATTAGTTGAATAAAAATTGTCAAGTAGAAATTATATAAATTCAAGATAAACAAATAATAAGCAACCCCTGCAAAGGTTTCACTCGAGAAACCCTAAAAGTTGCGTCATATTATACACGGTGTCACATTTTCAATTTTAACGTTTCACTGACTTATCAGCTGCATTTTCTGATGTCTGAACATGTCAAAAGCTGTATTTCCCTTGAAAGACAAATAAGTATAAAAGGAAATTAACTTCACCAAAAACGTCAATGCAATTTTTTCTATAGCAAACAAGTGGATCATACGCGTCATTAACCTAAGAAAAAAGTAAGAAAAAATCGGGAGATATCAACCCTTTTAAAATCCCACTGATTCCATAAAAACCATAGGTCATCGTAATTTTCACCTTTTTTTGGGGGTGGGGTGATGAGAGGGGTGCAAGAAAACATCAATTTCTACTAGTAAAATAGCATAAATAAAAATACCCTTATGCATATAAATGCAATACATGTTTTTCTATCTGGTTCAATTTTAAATATATGTTGTAAATATAAGAGTGTGAATTACTCTTTATTTCACATGCATACTTATAAATTTCCAATAAATAAAAAAGACAAATAGATTGAAAAACTAAAATAAAAATTAGCACAGCATATCCAGTGCCAATTTCCGCGACTGTTTTACACGCATTTATAAGGGTTTCACGCTTATAACACGCTTCAATTTTAAAAATAAATATGATTAAAATAAATTTTTATGACTGTTACTTTATTTTTTTTATTAATTTACGTTAATTAGATTATGTTCAAATAAAATTTAAGTTTTAAATCAAATTAAAATCTTTATTAAAAAATACATACGAACTATTTAGGAGGGTACTTGTGATGAAGTCAGATTTCTTTAAAAGGAGCTATCCGACAAGAAAGCCTTTACTTTCTTTTAGCAGAATGGGAGGATGGTTGAACTCACATGCAGCTGTAGATTAACAGGCATCTATCGTTAAGATTTAGCAGTATTTCAACCAGTCCTTTGTTTTATCATCATTGGGCTTATTTAAATTCTCTGCGAAAACAAGCCAAAAATTAATTGACTAGGTGTCACAAATAGCCTCGAAAAACAAAACCGCATAAAAGAATACTACAGACCAAAAGAAGAGGATTAGCTTATTCTTGAGTTTTAATGGGTTCTAAAACGGGTTTAAATTATCCAGCATATAAATAATTTCCTACACCAACTGCCTGTCAATTTACTACTGAAATGAGAATATATTAAAAATGGGTAAAAGTACATAATGAGACAGTTAGAAAAACAGTTTATAATAAGAAAATAATAATAAAGTCTGAATATTTCGGCTTCACATGATGAGAGCCCATAAAAAAAAGCAAAACCTGCAATTATGATTTTTCAATGAAAAGTTTGCTAATAGCCTCTTAGAAAATTCAAATATCTTCATACCTTGTGACAGCGTAGTGGATGACGCTAAGATTCCTAATTGAATGTTTCTTGGTTCAATCCCGCGTGTCGCAAGGAACAAACAAGTATTTAATTCATGGTTAATTTTTTTATGTTTGAAATATTTTCCACTATCGGTTTTTATACGCCACAATTCAATTTTTTTATTTAATTTTTTAACTAAAAATATAACCAAGTAATTTTTCATTTATTTCTTAAATGTAAGTTTTAGTATTAATTGGCTTCCGCTTACTTTTTGAACATATCATTGCTCGTATTAGTTGAGGATCAGAGGAGAATTAGTTGATCCTAATTCTCGTGTTAGTTGATCACTTGTTTATCTTTTACTCCTTGTTTCTAATTGTCACAATTTTAGAGTAGAATCAACCCATGCTTCTCCCCCTCGCTCTCTTTGTCTCTTTTTCTTCTCTATTTGTGAGCTAGCGCCAAATTATCTTGAATCGTTGGGATTTTCGTTTAGAATTACCCCCCTCCTCTCTCTCTCGCTCGCTTTCTCTCTCTTCTTTTCTGTTTGTGAGTTAGCGTCATATTTAAGGTACGATTAGTACACGTAAAACCCTATCTTTCACATTCTCTGAAAAAAAAGTATAAAATAAAATCTAGAGTTTTTGTGTAAAGAACTATATAATTTAAAGAGTACGCGAATAATTCAAAAACACGGAACTACTTCCTTTATTGATACCACAATAAATATGCACTTGATTGGGGGTTTAACCTTACCCAGTAGTATATAAGAATTATTAGCCACTTGGAAAACCTACTCTCATCAAGAGGGTAGGAAACCTACTCACAACTTATCAGCTCTCATCAAAGGACGAACCTCGGCCAATAGTAAACCTAAAATTAATTATTTTGAAACCAAAGTGGATTGAAATTAAAAGTACACCATTACAATTGCCATGGCCAAAAACCCTATGCATGAAACTTACCCTCCCCGGGCTTGAAGAACGAGGCAAATCACTTTTTGCATGGATAGCACCGATGTATCCTCTTTTTTTCTTTTTGTTTTTCCTTCTTTGATGCCAGCAGGGCAGTGGAACCTCATAGAGAGCTGTTTAAGGGCTTATGTTCAAGGAAATTAATACATCTACGAGCTTTTTTAAATAACAAACCATAATATTTCAACTAAAATCAATTTTTTGACACCAAAAAACTACATCTTTGTATACAAGATGATGAATAACGTCATACTTTAAAGGGTACCCTGGGTAACAATGGCAAGGTAGTTCGTTCTTTACTTGTAGTAAAGAATCAACTTAAGCCCAAAGGAACTGAACCCTGTGGTTCATTCATATAATCTTCATCATTTTAGCTAGGTGGTAACTAAAACGAGTTTCTTTTTTAAATTTTGAATTTACATGATATTGCTTTAAATTTAATATATTAAATATTCTCCCCGACGGGGAATCGATCCCGTTCTCTCACCGTGGCCGGCGTTTACCCCCCCCCCAGTGATTTTCCCCGGAAAATACCCCCTCCCCCCGCGGAAAATACACCCCGGAATATACCCACCCCCCGTGGAAAATACCCCCTCGCGGAAAATATCCCCCCCGGAAAATTCCCCCCGTGGAGAATAAGGGTTCCAAATTTGAGAATTTTATTTGAGTTTTATTTTTTTAACCTCCGTAGGGGGAAGGAATTTTGGTACTAGTGAATTATGCGCCACTCACTCAAGTTTACGCTGTATAAAATTCGAGAGCACACCGGTTTTTTCATTAGTTTCTTTGTCACTTTAGAAATAAATTTGGGCTATAGGTTTGCACATTAGGGGGGGGGGGGTAAAATATAGCGGGCCTGCATGCAAAATGTGTTTTGTACAATTATTCTGTATATTACATAGATAGATAGATAAGTGTATTTTAAAGCCAAATACGGCCACGAACACAGTAAAATAACATAAATGAAAGGCACAAATAACATAAACTTTGATCAGCGATCATCATAAAAAACTTAAATGAAACACTACGTTAACCTAATAATAGTACTTAATACTTAGAAAAATGGTCATTGAAAAAAAAAAACACTTAACACTTGGAAAAAACACTTAAATGAAATAGTACATTTACTTTATGCTGGGATTTTTTTTTTCTTTCGTTTTTAGTTAACACAATTTCCAGATACCTCGCTATTCTTCTGTAATTTTTTAATGGTCATATACCTACAAAGAATTGTTTTCTGACTTCAAACTGTCCAAAAACTTTACCCTCCACCCCTACCCCCTTATGTTCAAATATATAGCCCAAACTATACATTTTTTATATATTCTGTCACTTGTCTTTGTCTTGTCTCGCGCTAAGCTGAAAAAAAAGACTAAAGAAGAAACCGGTTTGTTCAAGATTTAAATCGGTTTGGAGAATTTTATTTGAGTTTTTTTTTTTTTTATTTCCGTATGGGGGTATGAGTTTTCATACTTGTGTATTATGGGTAAACACTCACTCAAGTTTACGCTGCGTAAAACTCGAGAACAAACCGGTTTCTTCGTTAGTTTTTTTTTCAGCTTAGCACGAGACAAAGACAAGTGACAGAAGATATGGAAAAACAAATAGCCATATTTGACCACTGTCATCACTGTAGCTTCTAATAATCTAATCTTGGTTTGTAGACTTATCTTCCTATTCTTCCAAACTTTTTTTAACTGTGAAAAAACACTCTGAGCCTTGGCTATTCTACTTTTAACATCTTCACTGCTCCCACCATCTTTACTAATAATACTACCAAGGTAAGGGAAGCTGCCCACCTGATCAATCTTTTCATTACCCATTTAAGTTTCATCAAATTTAGTCTTACTCATCAAAAGTTACGAGCTTGAGAAAATTTGCCCTATTTTCGAAAAAGGAGAAACACCCCTTAAAAGTAATAGAATCTTAATGAAAATCACACCATCAGGTTCAGCATATCAGAAAACCTGACTGTAGAGGTTTCAAGCTCCAATCTGCAAAAATGTGGAATTTGGTATGTTTTGCCAGAAGATATATTGTAAGAACGAAAACGGTCTGGTATGACGTCATTGAGAAATATGGGAGGGGAAAGCTAATATAGGAAAATATAACCTCAATTTCTTGCTTTTCTTTTAAAAAAGAAACATTTTTTTAACAAAGCTGTTTTATTCGAACCCAATTTTATATATATATA